>VDFB02312449.1:0-39416 GCA_007258455.2 Sequoia sempervirens
AGCATTCATTACATTCTAGGTCATCTCATCTTGAAGCTTTTGCAATCTATCATGAAGGCTTTGGTTTGAAGCAATCCAACACACATTTCAACCAAAGTTACTTAACAATGGGATTGGTAAGGTTGTTTCATGATTTGAATTCATTTTTTTTGATTGTTTGATCTAACCCTTGTTTGGTTTCATCTTGTTTAACAATCTTAATCTCATTCGTAAGTGGGTTCTATCCTTTGTTCTTGAGTTAATTTGTTGAATTCATTGATGCTAACCCTTTCCACTTTCCCCCCCTTACAACAGGTACACAAGTGTAGCTAGAGTGTTGTTGGAGTGAAGACTATTAGTGTATGGATGTATCTATCCTTTGAAGATTAATACAAATTTTCCCTCATTCTCATGTATTTTTTTCAAAAGGGTTTCTCCATGTAAATCTTAATCATATGGTTTGTTGATTTATTTCTTATTGCTAATTTGCAATTACATAATTTTAATCTTATGGTATCCTTGTTTAAGAAAAAATAAATTTTCAATTTGGATACACTTGTACTTGTACTTGTTTTACTTTGTCTATCAACATTTGGTACCATAGCTAATGGTTCTACATAGAGAGAAATGCCTTTCTATTAAGTGTTAAAGGTTCTTCAAATACAATGATAATTTTTTGCATTGTGTGGTGTTGTAGATTTGAGGAAAGGATTGTAGACCAAGGCTTATACTTCTTGTATGGAAATTGAGAAATTCAATGGTATCAAATATGATATATGGAAGTTGAAGATGAAATATCTCTTTGAAGAAAGAGATCAATAGTTTCCTATTTGAAAAGAAAAGAAACAATATGATATGTCTAGTTAAGATTGGTTAAAATGAGATGAGAAGGCACAAGGAATCATATGATTGTGTTTTGTAGATTTTATTCTCTTGAATGTTTGGGGAGACTACAAGACAAAATTTGTGGAAGAGGATATGTGATATCTATCAAATGAAAGCCTTATAGTTAATAAGTTATATCTCAAAAGACAATTATATTCATTGAAAATGAAAGATGGTGATTCTATTATAGACCATTCAAGGATGTTTTTAATTTGATTTTAAGTTAGTTTGCTTTTGTAAATATTGGAAGAGAAAGAAAAATGCATCTCATAACTTTACTCTTTACTTGGTACTTGGGAAAATTTAATTGCTGCCATTAGTGGTAACAGTGCAAAATAAAAAAAATGGACAATCTTATTGGCACTCTTCTTTTTGAAGAAATGAGAATAAAATCCATGAACGAAGGGTCAAAAGATGCTTTATGTGTGTGGGGAAAGTAAGAAAAAAAAGGGCTTAAAGGGAATAATAAGAAATATATATGTAAGTTTTAAAGTATGTTCTAAGAACTTATGGAAGAGTAAAGTGTTGGAACTGTGGTAAAAGGGGACATGTGAAAAAGGAATGCATAAATAAGAAAAAGGATTCAAATTCTTCCATAGAAAACTTGTCTAATGATGGTGACAATGATAATTTATTTTTGTTAACACTATAAGTGATTGGCTTATTAATTTAGATTGGTTCTACCATATGACTCCTCGCAAGCAGTGATTTCTACATATACAACTTATGAAAGAGAGGTTTCCTTGGAGACAATAGTACCAAGCAAATTTGTTGCCCACAACTTCTGTAATTGAATTTTTTAAAAATATTGCCCATTTCAATTGAAATCAAGATTGCTGATGAAGTTTCTCCTTCCAAGCAATAAAAATAAGAAAGAAGACTGGATCATAGATATCAGAGGAGCAAATCATAAACAAGGAAAATTATCAGAAGTTTTTCCATAGCCTTATGTGTGAAGAAGTTGGAGGAGTATATGGTGGTTGTTGATCATCTATTTCAACGGTGGTTCACTGTGGAGGAGTATAGAGGAAACAAACAGTGGAAAGCCCATTAAGTCCTATTTTGAATAAGGAAAAGATTCCATCTACAATAATTGCAAGGATACGAGTGCTTTGTTCTGGGTAATCGGCGAATGTAACAGTTTTGACTTAATGGTAACGTCTAGGATTCTAAATGATGTCGAGCAATTTTCTCTAGTGGTTGATGAAAGCAATAAATATCTCTATGATTATTATCTTACCTCCAAAATAGGAGTAGCCAGGAAATCTAAATGAGTACGGAATGACATTAAACTTGAATCTTCTGACTAATGTCACTATCATGTTTTTGAGTCTTGGGTCTCTAGGTTTGAACATCGGGCATATCTTTGGCAATAGAATGAGCTAGAAAATAATCTGCATTTTTATCACTTAAGAAAATGAGGTTACGTGGCATCTAATTGGCCTTTTATTGTCAGCATAGAGATATATATGCTTAATAACAAGAGTTGCTCATCTGCAAAAGAGAGCTTATATTCATGTGAAGGTGTGAGATTGATACATGTCAGATAACAGTAGTGTCATGCTCTCATTGGATGTTTGAGATAGCTAGAATGAGTAGAAGCATTCTAATTGATATATGGTTAGATAATACAATCATACTTTATACCGCTAATTCTTCTTTTCAAATGTGATTGGAATTGCTGCTCTGTTAGGAAGAATAGAGAGTGATCTTTTAAGATGGGCAGTATTTGAGTATATGGGAAAATCAAATATGTTGGCTGTTATTGGAAAGCCTCGTAAAGGGAATGGAACAACATAAATTGCATAACTCCACCAAAAAAAAGTAACATCATTACATGACATTCATCAGATGCAATGGATGGCATCATTATGCATGAGATATTCAGTATTATAAGGTCATACAATTACTGATTGAAGGTCAAAATCATGAAGATAGCAGGAGTTAGAAAATTGCGAGGTAAAAGTAACTCATGACGGCTGGGTTCAATTAACTTTGGAAGAGCAACATTTAATTTCTCGCAAAGAATGCAGTCATACTCCTAATCAAACATTTTGATGAAATTCTATAACATGAAGCAGGCCTCAGAAGATGAAATTATGGTGTCTAATTGTGAGCTGGATGATGTGTCTGTGTTGCTTTGATAAAGGCACTTGGAATTTAATGTGGAACATTCTCACTTCTGGATTTACCCCACAATTCCCTAGGAAACCAAACTGTGCACAATATACAGGAAATGATAGCAACTTCAAACAACAGAAATCTGGGATTGACACTAGATCTTCATGACAATCTACTAGGGGCTAGTGCCTTGCTTCATATTTGCCAATGCTGCATTCTTTGTCTCGACTTGAAGTGTTAAATTTGGTTGGGAATCACTTGACAGATGCGTCTGCTCGCCATCTCTCCACCACTATTGAAGACTGCAAAGCTTTGGCGATATTGAATCTGGAGGGTTGTGCTCTGACCGACAGATTTCCAATGCATTGCCTCTGGAGTTTAGACTTGAGAAACTATCAATCAGTAAAAATCCCATTTATGGAAATTGCTTGTCAGATCTGCTGAAGAAGCTGTCTGAGTTAGACAGCTTTTCAGATCTTGACTTGACACTTGTGGAATTGAACAAAACATTGATAGATAGCCTTTTCCATCTTCTTCAAACATCAATTAGCATCACTTTACTAGAAATTCCAAGCACAAACATTGGAGTGGATGGAGTTTTGTTGGAATTAAAAAATACAAACAGAACTCTGACAATACAGAAAATAATATCTCACACAAAAATAGCACACCTTGATCATTCATGTAAATGTCTATTTATAGAAGATTATATAATACTGAATCATCCTAACTGAACATAACTGTCTGCTAACCCAAAAATATCACACCTTGATCATTCATGTAAATGTCTATTTATAGAAGATTATATAAAACTGAATCATCCTAACCGAACATAACTGTTTGCTAACAGAAAACTGATCGGTAACCATATTTATTATCTTACAACTTTGAAATTAAGCCAGACCTTGGCAAGAGTACTTATATGTCTCTTTGTGGGATTGATTTTCATGGAGGAGAAAAACTTTCTTCAGTTGAGTTTGAGTGGAAATCCACTTGAGGAGAGGGGAGTAAATGCTTTGGGAGTTATTCTTAATAACAATGAAGCAAGAACTAAATCATGTGACGTATTTGGTTCCTTTGGCTAGAGTGGAAAAGCCGTTGATGAAATTGAGTAACTCCTCAAAGATGAAGAATTTTCATATTCTTTTCCCAATATTCGTTGCAAATTTGAAATAACAAAAGCAATGCCTTGAAACTACGGGATTACAAAAGAATGAGAAACGCCAAATGAAGGGGATATTTTGTTTTGAATGAGGAATTTGATAAGTTTTTAATAATAAAAAGATGTCTTAAATTTCAAGAAACTGTTACGAGGGCGAGGGGTGAAGATATAAAATAGTTTTTCATTTGTAACGAGGGATTTATTTATTTCCTTTTTGGGGGCTAAGCTTTGTATGGGGAATTGCTAGAGTCTTGTGAGCTCCATTCCTTTAAATATTCAAGGAGAATTACTGTTTTGATGATAGTTATTTTTTTTTTTTCAAATTAATTGTTCTTATATTCAATTGATTGCTTATCTATTCTCCTTTACTTTCTCTTCAAAGTCTGTGCTTTGTTATTCTTTCTCTCGTTCTTGAAATCTGAGTTGTGGGTCTTATGTTCATAAGAAAATTTCTTTTCTTTTTCTTTCATTGTACCTTTTCTTACCTTTGTACTTTCTGGTTAAAAGTACTTAAAACCCCCTTAATCTCATCATTTGAGTGCCCCTCTCAAGTGTACAAGAAAATTGTTAATTTCATAGTGATTTCTTCATTTGTTGGTACAATTTGTGCTGTCCTTTGGGCGAGTCAAATAACTTTCACAATGAAAAAACTATTTACCAACAATCGCCACTCTTCTTTATGAAGAAATGAGAATAACTATGGGGAAAGTCCAAAGAAAAATGAGGGCTTAAAGGGAACAATAAGAAATATAGATATAAGTTTAAAGTATGTCTTAAGACCCTAGGGAAGAGTTAAGTGTTGGAACCGTGGTGAAAGGGGACATGTGAAGAAGGAATGCACAAATAAGAAAAAAGATTCAAAATTTTCCATAGAAAAATCCTCTAATGATAGTGATAATGATACTTAATTTATTTTTATTATCACTATAAGTGATAATGATTAGCTTATTAATTTAGGTTGCTTCTACCATATGACTCCTCACAAGCAGTGATTTTTTACATATACAACTTATGAAGGAGAGGTTTTCCTTGGAGAAAATAGTACCAAGAAAATTGATTGTAAAGGAAAGGTAAAACTAGTGTTACCTCAAGTTTTTGGGATGGGGATGATAGGGGACAACGAGACGGGTCCCCAAGTCCCTGATTTTTCAATCCAATTTTGGGGATAGTTAGGGGATGACAAAGGGGGTGACTATATAAAATATAGGGAAAATTTAAATATATAGTCTAAGATTTTTAAATATTCATATGAAAACATGGATAACGCATGCATATATACATTATAGAACCTTAACATACAATGGTTGAAGCCACAATAGTGGTTTACAATTTGATGGAGGAAGGAAAACTGAGAAAAAACAACCCCATGGAAAAAAAATTGGTTTTAGGGGTTTGAATGAACCTACAAGTTCGACCGAACACAAAAGAGGTTCACTTGAACTAGGGTTCGAGAGAACCCATTAATTACTAGGCCCACATTTCCCACCCAAAAAAAAAGGGAAAAGCATATTGAAGGGTGGTTCGCTCGAACCCCTAGTGGTTCATACGAACCCCCCTTATTCCTCATTCTCCCCTTGAAACACAAAAAAAACCTTTTTTCTTTCACTTCAAAGCTCGATTTGAACATGAAAATGGTGGAGACTTCACAAACCCAACTAGAATCAGGTAGTCCTCAGAACGAGCTATCCAACGAATATAATTTTAATATGTTTTGGTTTTATTATGTATTTGTTTTTTTAGTTTTATTAAACATAGGTTTTTCATTGAAAATGAAGGTCTTTGTTCTATACATGTGGAAAAATAGCAGATTATTGAAAATAAAATTTGAAATTTATATGAGTGCACCAGATATTGAAGTCCTTGATCCAACAAAAAAAATTGAATTTCGATATATACAAAAAAAATTATGCATTATACGGTCGCGCTATGTCTGAATTGTAATTGGTTTGACAATCCAACCAAGTGGAAGCACTAGATATCGGAGTTACAAATCTAAATTCGAAATAATTCAAATTTATCCTTCATGGAAAAAAGTTATGCATTATCTGATTATGTCACTTTTTAAAAATGTTGTTTTGAAAAAACTAGTTTTCATGGGAGATGGAAAAAGTGTAATCGATTCCAAAAATTTTGAAAAAAATATATTTAGAATCTACAGACAAAATTTCACAAGACTCTAGTTTGCATCATCTTCAAATTCCTTATGATTTAGTACTGGGTGAAGCCATAATAGTGGTTTACAATTTGATGGAGGAAGGAAAATTGAGAAAAAATGACCCCATGGCAAAAATTTGGTTTTAGGGGTTTGCATGAACCTACAAGTTCGATCGAACCATAAAGGGGTTCGACCGAACTAGGGTTTGAGCGAAGCCATTAATTATTGGGCCCACATTTCCCACCCAAAAAATAAAGGAAAAATGCATATTAATGGGGGTTCGAATGAACCCTGGTTTGCTAGAACCCCCCTGGTTCTAGCGAACCCCCCTTTTCCCTAATTTTTTAATTTGTTCACACAAAAACCTAAATTTTTACGCTTTCAAGCTCCGGTTGAGGATGAAAATGGGGGAATATTTAGAAACCAAACTTGGAATCAAGTAGCCTTCGGAACGAGCTATTCAATGAATATAATTTTAATATGTTTTGGTTTTATTATGTATTTATTTTTTTAGTTTTATTAAACATAGGTTTTTCATCGAAAATGAAGGTCTTTGTTCTGTACATGTGGAAAAATAGCAGATTATCAAAAAAAAAATTGAAAAATATGAGTGCACCAGATATTGAAGTCCTTGATCCAACCAAAATAAATAAATTGAATTTAGATATATACAAAAAAAGTTATGCGTTATACGGTCGCGCTATGTCTGAATTGTCATTTGATTGACTTCGAAACTTGATTAAAGAAAAATATTCAATAAAAAAATATCTAACCAAGTGGAAGCACTAGATATCAGAGTCAAAAATGTAAATTCGAAAGAATTGGAATTTTATCCTTCATGGAAAAAAAGTTATGCGTTATACAGTGTGCGTCACTTTTTAAAAATGCTGTTTTTTGAAAAATACCAGTTTTTGTGGGAGATAGAAAAATAAGTGCAATCTAATTTTAAAAAATTTGAAAAAAATATTTTTAGAATCTATAGACAAAATGTGACAAGACTCTAGTTTGCATCATCTTCAAATTCCTCATGGTTTAGCCGCTATAGGTGCCTGAATGTGAAGATTTAGTTACAAATTAAAAATTCAGTGTCCAGTTTGGCCAAAAATTGTAAACCAATATTGTGGGATCACCCCACTATAGGTGCCTGAAAGTGACGATTTAGTTAAAAAATTAATTTCAGTGTCCAGTTTGGCCAAAAATTGTAAACCACTATTGTGGGATCACCCCAATATGTATTCATAATTCATTGTCAATATTCAATATGCATTCGTTATTAAAAAATAACATACAAGTTATAAAATTATAGCAAAATTCCCAAAGGCTACACTGTTGCCATATAGTTTTACTTGCAATTATGATATGAAAATCAAAATACAAAAAAACAAAGTGCACTGCTAGCCCTAATCTGCATCTCCCAACATTGCTTCAAAATTAAAGTCCTCCTCTGAGTCACTACCATTGTGTTGGTTCACCTCATCCAATGGAATCCCAACCAATTCCTCTGGCGTCTCCTCCTCATCAAACTAGACCACATCTTTAGGATCAATATCTCACCGTAAAGATAGTCTTCCTATACTCGAGTATTATGATCCTAAAGTTGAAGATCACTATGTATGACCACTAGCTTCTTCACTCGTCTAGAGGTAAGTTTATTCCTCTTGATGGAGTGGATAAAGCTATATGTGGACAAATTCCTCTATGTAGCAGAGGAATTGGCAACTTGTGCAGGGAGGTGAGTGGCAAGCATCTTCAATTGTGGTGTATCCCTCCCATGCTATGTCCACCATCCAATAGAGTCTGTTTGAGCTAATATAACTCTATCCAACCTCGCCTGTGGTCTACTCAATGTTGGACCATAGATTTGCAAAGTCAAGGAATTGTGTTTGAAGTATTGAAGCTTTCTCCTTCGAACACATCTTATTAGTGGTCCATGTGAATCCATCTAAAACCTCTGGGTCATCACATGGAGGCACCCTTCCATCCCTTGGTGCATACCATTTGGGATTTACAACAAAGACAACCATATGAAGTGGGGTGTTCATTTTGTTCTCCCTCCACATGACAATGGGCCTAATATGTTGCTCATATAAACTCAAAGTAGGATCCTAAGCCAAAATTATTTTCTTTATCTTCCCAAGCATATTGTAAAATGTCTCATATATATCTCTCCAAGATTAGGAGAGTCTGTATCAACATATTTAATGACATCTACAATAGGTGAAATGAAAGAGAAAATATATTTGTAAAATGCAAACAAAAAGTTCAAAAGAATTAATTGACATGCTAGAAACTTTAAAAGTTGGATCATTGGACAATAAAATTATAATATTATTTAAATAAAAAATTTAATATGAAAATCAACAATCTAATATTTAATTTTTAATAAAATCAACAATTTAATACTAAAATCAACAATGTCTTACCTCACATTGGACCACCAATTGTCATCAAGGATCTTTTGTTTGATGGATTTTCCTTGAGTAGAACTTGAATTAGGTCATCTAGTCCACTTTGAACTCACCAATATGAATTGTAGAGTCTCATGCACTTCAAACATCCTCTCCAACAAGATGAAGTAAGTGGCATACCTATATTCATTAAAAAGGAAAAAACAATATAAGGCTCGATGTAATTTGTAAATTAAAATTTGGAATACAAATGTCCGAAGTTTCAAAAATTTTCCATTGTTTTCATATATTGAAATTTGAAAGTGAAGAAAATGAAGTAGAATACCTTGTCTCAATAGGTTTGAGGAACTCCTTTGAAAATGTCCTAAAGAGAGCAAGTGAGGTGTGGTGGTTGCAAATGAACATTTGAATTTCTCTAGCTTTTTCCACCACTTGCTTCACCCTATCTAGCTTCCCTATGTCTTTCAATGCATTGTTCAATGAATGAACACAACATGGGATCCAAAATATGTTCTTGTAAGCACCCTCCACCATCAAACCAGTTGATTTTCACACACATACTAAATCGATGATCACCTGTACAATATTAGTAGGTCCAACCTCCTTTATGGAATCTCACAAAATGGTAAATTGGAAGTCTACATCCTTACGCTTCCTTGAACAATCCACAAATCTAAGAAAATAAGAACCAACAAGACATGTGACTATGATATTGATGAGTGGTTAATGTCTAACAGCGGTCCACCTATCCATCACAATAGAGATATCTATCCTCATGTTTTCCTTATATTCTTCATTAGCACATTAACCTTGAAATAATCCTTGTCTAGGAGGGTAGTGCATAGCTTATGATCTCTAGGGGGTATGAATGAGAGACCAATAGTGGCTACATCTTTGATCATTTGTTTGAATCAAGAGGAACATGTCGCATGAAATAGGATGACATGAGCATAAAGGAATTTGGTAATGGAAGACTCTATAGCTTCTTGTGCTTGCACATTAAACATAGATTCAACTAAACCTCCCTTGTCCCTACCACTCATCTTCCTCTTTCCTCTTGTGGCAACTTCACTACTACCAACTGTGGATGGCGTAGGCGTAGATGATTGTGCACTTACAAAAGAAGGTGCCGAAATTGTCACACATTGAGCCCTCATTTCTACCTCCATATGCAATCTATGACACTCTATCCTCTCATTATCTTTTAGTTGTGCACACATTTTAACTCCATGGCCCATAACACCCAAAAATGAGACCATCATTGTGAAAAATTTGAAGGGTTCAATTTTTTTCCTAATTTCCTTGACCATAATATCATTCTTCTTCAATAGATATGGAAACTATACTAAAAAAATTCCCTTCATTTCACACTCAATTTAGCAACCTCATTTAGTAAAAAAAAGCTTTAAAAACCTTTAGTCAAGTTTGGAAACCTAATTGAAATGAATCCATGCCTAATATTAGAAGAACCCCTTCATATATGGATATCCCCCCTTACCCACTCTTAGACTTTTCTATCATATTAAATATAAGTGCATCCCATTACTATCTTTTAAATAAGATCAAGTGCCATCACTCCATATTTAAAATATTTTCCCACCCAAAATCTTAATTTTTTGCATCAGAAAACCCTAATCCACCTCTAAGGGTCAAAAGGAGTAGGATTTTCTTATAAAACTTAGTATTAAAAAAAATAAAGATAACATGATACACACATGAGTGCTAAGGGGATACAAGAGATAATCTACTCACATGGATAAGATGAATCTAATACAATATGACCTTTATTGATAGACCACCATTGTTGTAGATGCACACACCCTCCCACATCTAGGTTTTTTACACATTATAAGATTTTATCAATATCATTATTAAATTAGCCTAGATATTTAAGGAATATATCCACGTATGCCATAAGAACCATTTCCCTAAAAGCTAATATTTTACTAGTGTTAGTGTAGATGCAAAGAATGTAGTTAGAGACTATAGGTTTTATGTCATTAGCTATAGAGGATGGAATTGTGAACATATGGTACACTAGCATGCCAATGAAATACTGGTATGAGAATTGTGTAAGGAGGAATAAAAAAGATGGAAATACAACAATGAAATCAAAACAATTTAAATCCCAACTTACTCATGAAATGTGATTGTAAAGCCATGAATTCAACAAGAAATGTTAGTGTAAATGAAAACATAAATGAATTAAAAACATTACAATTTTACCATCCCATGTCAGACTGTGTGTTTGTATTGATAAAAAATGTTGGAGTGTTGGATCAATACAAAGCCTCCATTGTTGTTGAAAGCTTCAAAGGTAGTAGCAGTAGTGATTTAGAATACAAACATAATAAATGTGCTTCAATGAATATTTTGACATAACCTCTCCACAAATTCTCTAGTTATTCGATCATTTTTTAGAAGGAAGAAGGTTGATAAGTAGGATGTTTTTTCCAGATTGTGTCAAATTATGATAGTGCTATCAAAATTCAACCGTGTGGTTTTTGAGTCAAACTCATTGACCCATGCTTCATGAGTAGTGGTTCACAAGATCCCATCTCTCATGATAATGAATGGTCCACTTAGCACTCATTGCATCTAGATGATGCTCACAGAGGTGAAGCACTGGACCATCCTAGGAGGTCACCCAGTGAGTGCTAAGTGGACCATTCATTATCATGAGAGATGGGTTCTTGTGAACCACTAATCATGAAACATGGGTCAATGAGTTTGACTCAAAAACTACATGGTTTCAAATCCTAATAGAAATATCATAGGAAGAAGGTTTTTATTTATTTATAGATTTTCAGTTTTTAGATGAATGATCAGGATTCAACAATGAAAGATCACAATCAACGGTTGAGAACCATTGAGAGGAAATAGATTGATTAGTTAATTCCTATGATTAATCCAATTAAGAGATTTAATTAAACAATTTGTGGGATTGGATTGAATGATTAGTGGGATTGAGGAAGTTGGTTTGAGTGTTTAGTGGGATTAGAGCAATTGGTGGGATTGGGAAATAGATTGAGAAATCAATGGGCATGATTTATTTAATCAAGATATGTGAGGATGTATTAATTAATTTAATAACTAATTAATGTTTGAGAGGAATGTGCAAGTTGCATTTGACTTTAATAAATAAATTATATTTATTTATTTGACCATGTTGAATGATTTTGAATAGTTGATGGGCTGATGCAAAAAGTTGGGTACACAAAAAGTTTCAAAAAGTGGAAATGTTTTTGCTGTTTTTCAGAATTTGTCACATTTGGACTGAAAATTTGAGGCACTTACACAATGAATATTAAAAAAAGTCAGGAATATGAAATCTATAATTTTGAATTCAAGTTTCCAAATATGTAAATTATTAAAATACCCAGATTATAGAAATTAAATTTTGATAGGGATCTATAAAAACCACTTTTTAAAAGTCCCTATTTTTTTACTATACCAAGTAGGTGTAGAGACAACACTTTTTGACCCAAATAAAATTATTTTGCTAATTCATTTTGGGAAATGAGAGCTAACAATATGAAGTTTTATGTGGATTTTTTTTTGTAATTTTTGGTTGAATTTTTTTTTTATTAATTTTTTATTAGCCTTAATTGATGTTTTTTAAAATCAACGTGTTCAGACAACATAATTGGACCTAAACAAAACATTTTTTGACTCTTTTTTTTTTCATTGTGTAGAGAATTGTCTGAAGTTTGATGCCATATAATTTTTTTTACAAGAAACTTAATCAATAAAAAGTTATTAAAAAACCAAAAAAACCTGATATTTCAAGTTTAAGGACTAGTTTGCTTAGAAATTAATCAAAAAATAGCAAACATAATCCAATCTTAATAAAAGTTATATATTTAGAAAGTAGACATTGTGTTCTCTAATGGGTTTTAATTTTATAGATTCATTCAAAAAAAAAGTCCATCGGCTATGTTGTCAAAGTTGGACATTCTTCTTCAATCTGCCTTAGTTTTTTAGTTGCAGGTCAAAGGCTAAGGCTCGGATTACCAAGCCTTTTCCAAGCCTAAAACCAAGCCTGGAAGTGGTGTGGAAATTCAATTTTTAAATAATGCATACACATTACAGAAACGTGTACGTGTTATTTAAATGAAACGCGCACGCGTTATTTAAATGAAACGTGTACGCGTTTTGTAACACATACGTGTTACCTATTGACCCGTTGGGAAAATGGAAAGCATACGCGTTATTAAGCACATGTGCATTTTTTGAAAATAACGTGTATGCATTTCAGAACGCATACGCGTTTCTAATGTATCCGTTTTTTCCTAGTTTGAAAAATTCTGGTAAAACACGATTTTCCTGCAACATTCCTTTTCTGCAGTACGGTCCGAAAGTGTCATTTTCTGCATTTTTTATTGCAAATTTGTCTTGTGCAGGGCATATTCTATTCAAATCATTGGAAGAGACAAAGTGCAGGTTGAAGTTTCTGAAGTGGAATCAAGTGCAAGAACTTTTTACAAGAAGATTTGGAAAAAGTGAATTTTTGGATGTACTCATGATGTTTTTGTACTTCAGAGTTTATAGAAAAAATGATCTTCATAGTACTTAGTTTAATTTGAATATTTGAAGGAGGTGGAAATTTGGAAATAAGTTTTTTGAGTTATTTTTTTTGTCATCAAAGAGGGTTTGGTAACCATGGGTGATAAGCAAAGACAAAAAAAAGGATGTAGAAAGTTAATGACACCCGAAGAAGTTCAAGCAAATAAATATAAGGAGACAAAAAGACAAAGGGAAGGGAGAGAAATGAATCATCAAATGAAATATTTGGAGACATCTAGTTCCAAGAATGTTGAAGAGGAAGCCATGAATGATGAAATGAATGTAGATGATGCAAATGTGGAGATGGTGAATATAGAAGAAAATGCAATTACGGAGACAAACCCAACTATGCCTTCAACTTCAACTTTGAATGATATGCAAACAACTTCGGGTGTGTCTTCAAATCCACCTCCCAATGATATGGAAAATGCACCTATTCAAACAATCTATCCAGGTATGTGTTCAAACCCAATTTCTCATAATATTGATATTGTTTGTTTAGATTAAGCTGGATACACCATTGATGAGATCAATAATATTAGGGTTGAAACAATGCAGAAACAAGAAAATGATGAAATTATATCTTATGAGAATGTAAATAAGAATGAAATCCCTCATATTAATGAAAATGATAATGAAATCCCTTTTACATTTGAAAATGAAAATGAAACCCCTTGTGTGAATGAAAATGAAACTCCTATGGATGAAGGTGAAAATGTTTTTTTTACAATTGAAACAGATGTGCTAGATAACCTTCATGGTAAAGTTTCTTCGAGACAAATTAGAAATTATGGAAATAAAATATATAAAATGTTTTGTTATAGAAAGAAATTAGGACTCCAATGTCAACTCATGGTGCAATTGATGAGAATGTTGAAAATGAGAAAAGTGATGAAAAAATTAGGTGTTTTTGTAAAATCAAAAAAGAAAGATGATTCAGTAGAACAAGTCATATCTAGTGTTGCTAATGCTATTGATGTTATTGGTAAGAAAAGTCGATCGAAAGATAAGAATGCGGCTCGTCGTGCAATAACAATTGCTCTAGTTGATAAAACAACTTCAAATAAAAGAATGTTAAGTAAGATTAGTAAATGTGTAAAAGTAAACCCTAGAAATTTGATAAGAGCTGCTAAAAGAAGAGAAAGTATTGAAAAGGATCCTATTAATAATGTTGGAGTTTTAGTGGTAGACTCCCAAGATCAGACATGAAATTAACTAATGAAATTAAAAATTAATCCATAAATTTTGGCATGATAATACAAGAGTATCACCTAACATTAGAGATGTCTTAAAATTAAGGTGGGTTCCAAAATTCGTGAACCTCATCCAAAGCATCTCTTAGATATGACTCAAACTGAATTATATAAATTTTTTTTAGATGCTTCAATCTTACCATTGAATATTCACATAAGTCAAAGATCATTCGAAAAGTGTAAACCTTGGTATGTTAGAATTAATAAGCAACGAATCTCTTGTTGTTGTAAGACTCAGGTACAATTTTGTTATTATTATGATATATTTCAATATATATGATGCACTTTGCATGCTAACCAAATTATGTAGGACATTTGTGGCATTAATAAGCCACCTGAAAGAATCAAAGATTTTATAGCAGGTTTGTTTTGTGATCCCTCTTTAAATGGAAACTCATTTTTTTTAAAGCATGCATTTATGGAGAATGCGATAGATGTGGTAAATTTTCATTATTAGGAGAATGTATGCATGAAAGTAGTTTAGATGAATTTGGACAACAATTAGTGGATGTAAGAAAATTAAAAAATATTGAGTATTCTTTAAAAGATGGAAAAATTGGAAAACGTGTTGAGCTAATTGTGGAAAAAGTTAGTGTGCATGCTTTTATTAATGAATTTAAAGATAACTTTGTACCTAAATATGTTCAACACTCTCATAATGCTCATTGGCTTGATAATCAATTTCGTTTATGTAAAAACACATTCCCAATGGGAAGTATATTGTCAGTTGATGATTTTGCTGAAAATTATACTCTTGCTCCACAAGAAGAAATTCAATCACAGTATTATAATTCAATGCAAGTAGCTATATTTGTTCACATTGTTTATAGACATGCAGAAGATAGTACAGAAGATAATAGGAAAATTTTGAGAGAGTACCATTTTTATGTAAGTGATAATCGATTACATTCATCTGAGTTTGTACAATATTGTTTTAATATATTTTATAAAAATTTAAAAGAGAGAATTCAAATGCTAGAACATCTCATATGGTCGATAATTGCACGGGTCAATTCAAAAATGCTAGAATGTTTTATTGGTTATGTAGAGTTCATAAGGAAAATAATATCCAACACATATGGAGTTTTTTTGAAGCTGGTCATGGTAAGGGAGAACACGATGGAGCAGGTGCATGTGTGAAAAGAGCTCTTGCTAGAGAGCAACTAAAATTTGAGGATGCTGCGAAATTTAGAGATGCATGTGCAATTGTAGATTGGTGCAATACCAAATTATCTACAAGAACAAGTGAGAGCTCAATAATTCGACGCTTCTTTTGGTTAGTTGAAGAAAATGATATTTTTTCTCGACAAGATTGTGAAACAATTAATGGATTTGCAAAATGGCATTCGTTTAAGAGTTCAAATGCAAACACATGGAAAATATGGACAAGGGAGTTGGCATGTTTTTGTCAATTTTGTATTGCAGGTGATTGGGAGGCATGTGAAAATACGGAATGGGTCGAACAATGGCAACAAAGAGCCTTAACGCCTACATCGACAAATGTTCAACATGGAACGATAATTGAAGATAATCAAGTGTTCGCATCAGATGATTATGATTGTGTTTCAGATCTTGTACAATAAGGTACATTATTTATTGAGTTGAATTTTGTATGTATGGATGTTTATATGTGAATTAAATATAAGTCACTTTTTATTGAATTTTGTATTTATTTTTGCAGGACATGTGTATGCTGTTGTTGCACCCGAGGGGAATGAAGAGGAGACAGATTATTGGTTGGCTAGATGTGTTGAGAGAAAACATAAGTTGGCACATCCTAGAGTGGATGATGACAACTTTGAGTATCCAACTGGTTTAGTGGTTGTTGTTGGCACCTGGCTTCAAAAATATTTGATGAGAAAGAATGGCTTGCCTGCATTTGAAGATTATGAAAGACACAAGAAGATTATACATTATTCACATTTTGATTTTGGCAACCAATATAAAACTAGTTAGATATCAAGGGAGGCCTGCTAATAAAGTTTTATGGACACTTTCAATGGATGATCATGAGACAATCATAGATGCATTAAAAAAGAGAGAGGATGCGATGGTACAATAGAGTAAATAAATATTGGTAAGTATATCTAGTTGTTTATATAGTTAATTGATATATATATTTGTATTTAATCATTTCCTAATTAAATGTTTATATCATTTTTTGTTTCAGGTCTCCCAAAATTAGATGCTTTACAAACAAGAGAGGAGATGCACATATATTACAATGGAATTCAAATATAGAGATAGGTAACTATATATAGTTCTAGATACATTTAATTGATAGTATAAATTCATTATCTCAACTCCCCTTAGTCCACCCTCTTGCATCCCTTCAAGTCATTCTATCAACTCCCCTTAATCCACCCTCTTTCAACCCCTTAATCCATCCTCTTAAAGCACCCTTAAGTCATATCCTCTTACATCCCTGTAATCCATAATCTTGCATTCCTTAAGTCACTCTCATAATTCCCCTTAAGCCATCCTCTTAGGGCCTATTAATAAAACATATTGTAAGGTTCATAACATGCATCCCCTTAATCCACTATCTTACATCCCTTTAATCCATTCTATCAACTCCCCTTAATTCACCCTCTTACATCCCCTTAATCCACCCTCTTACATCCCCTTAATCCACTCTCTTACATCCCTTTGAGTCATTTCATCAACTCCCCTTAATCCACCCTCTTACATCCCCTTAATCCACTCTCGTACATCCCTTTGAGTCACTTTATCAACTCCCCTCAATCCACTCTCTTACATCCCTTAAGCCATCCCCTTAAAGGACTCTAATAATTATGATATATTTTGATATATACGATGCACTTTGCATGCTAATCCATTATATCAACTCCCCTTAATCCACCCTCTTACATCTCCTTAATCCACTCTCTTACATCCCTTTGAGTCATTTTAACAACTCCCCTTAATCCACCCTCTTACATCCCCTTAATCCACTCTCTTACATCCCTTTGAGTCATTTTATCAACTCCCCTTAATCCACCCTCTTACATCCCCTTAAGCCATCCTCTTAAATGACTCTCATAATTCCCCTTAAGCCATCTTCTTAGGACCTGTTAAGCCATATCCTAGGGTTCATGAGATGCATCCTCTTAAACCATCCTCTTATATCCCCTTAAGCCATTCTCTTAAGACCCCCCTTAAGCTATATATCCTCTTAGGTCCCCTTAATCCATCCTATGGCAAACATATTTTGAATTTGTATGGAATTTACTATATATTATTCTTTTCTCGCATGAATTTTTTTCTTAAATGAATCATAAAAATTGTAGTTACTTACATTAATTATTTTTGCAGGTTCTCATCAAGTCGATCTACGAAGTGATTGTTGAACTGAAAAATTATTTTATCGAGACTATGTAAATGTCAATTTTTGGTCTTCACCTAAAAGTTGATAAGTTTTAATTGTATCTACATGCGCATATATGTTTCATCATATTATATAGTTGTAATAAACATCTTGATATACATTATATATGTTTGTTCAATGTCACTTTTTAAATATCTTGTTCCAATTTTATAGATTATACATTTCATGTCTTGTATTTACCACATTTTATATAATTATTCAATTGTATAGATTATACATTTTATACATGTACAAGGAGATAGTTTTTTTGTTTATTGATTCAAATATTTGCTATCTAATTGGAAAATAGTTAAAGTTATCTGCCCTTAATTTATTATGAATATGATCTAAACTATTTAAGGAATGTTTTAATTTGTCACCTAGCCATGTGATAAATTATATATATATTAAATTTGATTCTAGATAAGAATTTATATAGTGCATGTAATACTTGAAAATTAGATAAAATATAAATAGTCTAATGTATGAGTGCATATAATCATGAAAATGAACATAACAAGATATCATAATTGACTACAATATATAATCATCATATTTTAAAGTCAACTGATAAAAATAAACACAAATATGATAATAACATGTTCAAAGTAAAACTAGAGATAGATAGTCCATAGAATTTATATGTCAAGTCCAACACATATTTAAATAAAACTAAAGATCTATAGTCCATAAAATATATTTAAACCATCTTACTTTCAGGCTGATTGGTCAAATCAAGTCTCCTCTTTGTTCCATGTTGACTAGATGTACCCACATCATGCTGTAAAAGAGTACAAGAAAATTGAAATTAGATTTAAATTTATTTTTAGAAATTTTGATATAATTAAACATATTTAAACATGAAAATATAAACTTTTAGATAAAAATAAATTTAATTAAATATCTAGTATTTATATATAGTAAAAATGATATCTAGTATGCATAAATTACCATATGATCATGTGAATCTGTAACTGGTACATTTTCTTCAACGGGTAGCATAACTGTCAATGGAGAAGATGCAAATGCCTGATCTACTATATCTTGCATATTCATATAAAGCAAACAATATGTGAAAACCTAGAATATATATATATTTAAAAGGTCCATAAAAATTGTATAGGAGATTTAAAGTAAAATTTACAACCTCGAATGATATGACCTCATGATCACGCACCTGAGATTTCCCATGCATAAACGCCAATGATGTCTTAGGTGCGCGGCCCACCATGGGTATCTCATGAAATTCCTGCATATAGATGTACAACAGTTCGTATAGATCATTGACACATGTGTATGTAAATGAAAAAAATAAATTAGATCTATGATGTCTATTTAATTTAAACTTAACAAACTTTTGAAAGCATGCACTTGAGCTGATGATGTCTCAGGAGCGCTCACCACTGTAACTTGCGGTTGGTCAGTACTAGGTATTGTATGACCTCCCTACATCTAGATATAATATATCAATTCACAAATGTGTACAAATTCAAATTAAATTAGATATATATATCCACACAAATTATTTAATATATATATTGGTTCAAGTACCTGTCCAAAAGGTGAGCCTAGATCTACAACACTCGACATATGCACACGATGATCATATTGAATTTTAGGCATCACATGATCATGCATCTGCACCAAACACTTATTGAATTAATATTATATTATATATATAATTTGATGTTATTATTTATATGAATTTTTCATATTTCAAACTTGAATTAAATTTAAGTTCAAAAGATGAACATACCTGTGTAGGACGATCCTCAGAATATAGTAAATTCAGGTATGACCCCATCCCAGATGCATGTGCGTCACCTGAAGTGGATGTTTGAGTATCCCTATAGCTCGAGCCTCCATGCTCTCTATTGGCCACTTCAGTGGCCGCATGTGTAGACTGTTGAGTGAGATGTCCTGAAAGTGAACTCAATTCTCTTGACCGATAACATGGTTTGCTGCTAAAATGCAGCAGGAACACTAGGAGAAGGAAGAGGAACAATAGGAGCAATTGGATCACGTCGCTAAGGATCAACTCGTGCTCCTAGTCTATGTTGAGGCATGCCACACCCAACTCCCTAAAATGACCTCATATCAAAATAGTTGGGTTTTTTACCCAACTTAAACTCAACCCATAACTTTCTCAAAAAGTATAAGGGCACCTCATTGTTGCTATGTGGTGGAGTATCAAACACCATCCATCATCTGTCCCAAAAATGTGTAGCTATCTGCGGGTGCCTACACCATAAAATTGAAATTCATTTTTTCATGGGTGGAATGGGTTGGTTTGTTTGGGGATTAATAAAATATTGGCACATGGCTTGTTTGGTAATTTTCAGGTCATTGATTTCTTTATATGACAATCCATCTGCATAGAATTGTCTCCTCTCTTCTCTCCATTGATGGAACCTAACTAGGTCCGCATCAATAGATCGAACATAATCAACAATAGTTTGCATTGTAGATGCAAACCGTGTGAGATGGGGAGGGACTCTAGGCTCATTTTTTATAAGATCTATATTTCCTTGAATGACAATGAGGTTTGCTCGAATATTCTCTCTTAATTGATCTTCATCAACTACAGGAGGGGGTGGGGGGTTTGGCGGTGGAGAATGTGGAGGTGTACTATGGTTATGTTCATGTGGTGGATTGGGATGTATGGTATCTATAGGAATTTGTTCATTGGGCATAAAATCCTCTAAATTAAACAATGGATCCATGTGAGCAATGATATGGCAACTGCATGTTAAACAATTAAAAAATATATATCAACAAACTAATTAAATAATGCACACAATTTGAAAGTTATTTAAAAATCACATTGAACATGCACAAATTCAAAATATATTTCATTTGAAGACCATTTGATTTATAACATTAAATAAAATCCATAACATTAAAAATTCATAGCATGTACACACATTAAATTGAGTCCAGTGTGGGGTTGTTAATATGAAGGGTAGATTTATGAAATTATGGGGTTTTATTAAAATTTATTTAATCTCATTCATTATTTTCAAATAATACTAAAGATAAGAATGAAAAATTAATAGAAGACATTGAAAGGGACACATAGATATATGGTAGTGACCTAATTGCAATGTACAAAATATAAAAAAAAGATGAGTGAGGTCAAGCTCTATTCACCAAATTTATCCCCTTAAGAAATGTCAAATTCCCCCTCAAGACATCGATTTATGATTTAGGGTATAGGATGGCTTAAGGGGATCTATGTGTAGTAAGGTCTTAGGAAAAAATGGTCCATGGCTTAAGGGAATAAAATTTGGTGAAGTTGCCTAAGGCAACCAAATTTCATTTTAAGGTCCTACAATTCAAAATGAATAGATGTATTAATCAAGTATGACAAAATTTAATTAAATCTGAGGATATAAATTGATTTATCTAAAATTTCAAATTTCATGTATATAGATGCTATTATAGTTTTTTATATTTTAAATATATCTTTATTTGTGATTAAATATTATTAAAGGCTACCTCTAGGAATACTCTCCTAGGTCTAGCTAATCCCAAAGTGAAGGAAAAATTATCCATTCTCAACAATCAGAATGGTATTTAACTCTTTATTTTAATGAGTTCATCCATACATCCTTCAAGAATATCATCTCCCTAGCATAAGTGGATTGATTCCTATACACATAATACACTATCAACACTTTAAAAAATATATATTATTCTAGACCACCCAACTATAATTTTAATGCAACCTATATGTATCTAGGTAGACCAAAAAATTATACAACTCACACATCTTGAGTATTACCACATATAAATTCAATATTTCATTAGTAATATGCAGAATATTGATAGCTAGTTATAACATGTATATCCTTCATGACTGGTACTAGATATTAAATCTAGATCCAACTTGATGTAAACCCACAAAAAAGTAAACATAATTTAGGAACACAACAAGAAACCACCAAAAAATTAAATTCCCAAGGATATTCCAATACTTCTTCATTTAGAATGACATAACTAACCTTCTCAAATTAATTCCAAAGAATACATATTTAAATTTACATCTATCTCCATCTACAAGAATCCTAAATAACACTCTCTTCATATTAAATTTATAAAACTACATATTTTGATTTTACATGTATACCTATAAAACCATACATGTATCTTTAACTCTATTTCAACATCTTTAAATAGAAATATATGAATTTAACACCAAAAATGAAATCCAAAAAATTGAATATCATAGATATACAAGACAAAAAAAATTAGTACAAATTATAAAACCAACATATCAAAACAACATGAATCTATAACATGCAAGTACAAATATCTAAAAATGCTAGAGGGTTATCTAGGAAATTTAAGCAACCAAAATATTCCACAACCATCACTTTGTACATCCAAATAGAAGAACAAGGTTTTTTGGGAGCTTCTAGGTTGTGCTAAGAGATCAACTCTACAACTAACATGTAATGAGGGTTCAATAATCCAATTCTTCTATTTAACCATGGATTTAAAGAATGAAACCAACATATGTAAGAACTTTAAATAGTATTCAAAAAAACTAGTACTTTATCATGTAACTAAGAAGCCAAAAGCAAGAACCCAACATGAAAAATATTCCATTTTGTACATGACCACATAATACATGAAAATAGAAATTTAATCTTAGAGGATAGTCTCATAATACCAAATAAGATCTACAACTATAAAGGAAAAAAGAGAGAAATAAGAATATATGCAACTATAAGAAGGAAAGAGATATAATATACTTTATGAATCCTATTTCAAGAATAACTATCCTCTAATTTACCACACAACTCAATGCATTGTTAGATGATTTATGGTTATAATATACTCATAGGGATTCTATAGAATACAACAATGATATCAAAAATCCTAATCCTATTAAAAAAAAGGATAGAATAACTCTATAAAATACATTGCATACATCTTCTACCCAAAGAATCCAATATATAGGTCCATAAGGATTCCTAGGAAATAACAAAATGGCAACACCACAGTCACTAATAATGCATGAAAATACTATGGTAAGTAATTTTTTATGACTCTCACATGTGTTGACCCATCCTAAAATAGATAATAACTCTTATACAATCTCTTTATTTCAACTTCACTATACAAGTTGGCCTAAGTAACTCTCAAGAACTCATCTAAGAGACACAAGATCTCTAGATAGTGGGACAAAGTAATTAAGAAGAAATTATAAGTTTAGTTCACTAACATTAAAATTTATAATCTCATTCATTGTTTTCAAAGAATACTAAAGATAAGAATGAAAAATTAATAGAATACATTCAAAGGGACACATAGATATATGCACTAGTGACCT
The DNA here is from genome assembly GCA_007258455.2 of Sequoia sempervirens. Taxonomy (NCBI): domain Eukaryota; kingdom Viridiplantae; phylum Streptophyta; class Pinopsida; order Cupressales; family Cupressaceae; genus Sequoia; species Sequoia sempervirens. Next base: position 23,235 of record VDFB02312449.1, read on the forward strand.
AATTGCAATGTACAAAATAAACAAAGATGAGCTTGAGCTCTACTCACCAAATTTTGAGAACTTCTTTGATCCCCTTAAGAAATGTCATATTAGGACCCCTTAAGACATCGATTTACGATTTAGGGTGATAGGATGGCTTAAGGGGATCTATGTCTAGTAAGGTGGACTAGGAAAAAATGTTCCATGGCTTAAGGGAATAAAATTTGGTGGAGTTGTCTAAGGCAACCAAATTTAATTTTAAGGTCCTACAACAAAATGAATGGTAAATAAGGGTTTAGGGTTTAGATTTAGAGATTTGATGACATGAAAACATATAGAAGACACATGATGGATTTTGAACCTATTTGGACTTCCAAGCACTCTTGGATGATTTAAAAAGGAAGAGGAGATCTAAACCCTAAACCCTAAACCCTAGACCCAATTTTTTATCTAATCATATATTTTTTGAAACGTTTCTATGACATAGACTCTTCCTTTGAAATAGGGTTTACGTAAATTAGGGTAAATAGCCCATTTTAGGTTTACATAAATTACGGTAAATAGGGTTTTAGGTTTACGTTTTAGGGTTTAGGTCCAAAGATTAACCTACAATGTAAATTAGTTTTTAGGGACCTATGTAAATTTTGTAACCTAGGGTTTTGAAATTTCTACATTTTAAATGTGTTCAATTTAGGTTTAGTTTTTAGGGTTTTCAATTTACAATTTAAATTTCTTCATTTCGTTGACGTTATTGGTTTTTTAAATGGAATTAAAAACAATAAAATATTGAACTAAACAAAAATTAAATACTAATTAAAAAACAGAAAAAAAGATATAAACCAAAAAAAATGAAGAATTCAAAAAACCTGGAAGTCGACGAGGTCACTAGTGTCAATGGGAGGAGGTGCAGTGAAAATTTGGTCACCTCTAAAATGCGTACATGCTCTCCTTTCTTCTAATCAACCTCACATCGAAATGGTGGAAAATGAATTATAGTCGTTTATTTAAAAAAAAAAAAACTTTCTAGAAACGTGTACACGTTTTACATTCGCGTACCTGAGTCTGAACACATACGCGTTCGGATCCAGGCTCGGGTACCTGATTCATAACATGCACATGTTTCTTTGAAAACGTGTACACATTTCTTGCAATTTTTTTTCCCCCCCGAGATTTCCCCTCTTCGTGTACCCAACTTCTTGCTTTTACCCTAATTTAATTATTCAAATTTAGAGAAGGGAAAGTGGCTTAATTAAATTTTTATTGATAACAATTTAATTAATTTAGATGAAAAAGTAGCTTCAGTGACATAATTAAATAATTTGAGTTTATATAATTAATCAAGAGGAATAAGGTTAAATTAGATGATGACAAAGTGAATTAATTAAATAATTTGAGATTATTTAATTAAGAGAGGAAAATAGGGTTAATGATGCAAATGATGTTAAATGGTCAATAATGGAAAATAACAGTTTAGGATATGTGATATTCGTTAGCTCATTTTTACATGTCTACATTTTCCCCCTCTTTGACACAAAGTACTGGTTACATTGTTTCAAAGAATTTGATGTTTAGATAAGATTTGAACAATTTAATATGCCCCACTATGCCCCAGTGGTCAGCAAAAGGATGATAAGATGCTGGGCCACCCCCTCAAGAGGTTGGCTTGAAAAATTACTTTTTCAGGTTGAGCACTCGACTAGGTTTCAAAGTAGTGAAGATGTGCAGAGAACAAAAATTTAAAGCCTAGGGCTTGTGCTTAGGGTTCTAGATGGTCATAGGTGTTCCTAAAATTGACCTAGAAGGAGTTCTAGGGTAAAAATTAGGGTTTTGAGGGGGGGTTAAAATGGAAATTAGGGTGAAATTACCCCTCATTTGCACACCTTGCTTTTGAGAAATTCTTGTCTCTAGAGCTTTTGTGAGATTTTCTATTGCAAACGGTGATTCACAATGCCTCAAGTTCTGGGAGTTCCACACAGAGTGGAGGTGGTCAGACAATATTTTCAGCTAGCAGGTGTAGGGGCTATGGTATGTATATCTTTAATTTTTGCTTTCGTCAATTTTTTACTTTTGTAATTAATGTGCAAAGATAGTCTAGGCAATAGCCGTAATTTAGAAAAAAGTTCGCTATTGCTGTGATACAGACACTATCGCATCTTTAGAATGGCCACTTTTGAAAAATTTGACCATGTGATAGAAATTTTAAGAACATGGATGATTTAAAAAAAATTGGCCACTATCACCTTAAAAATAGGCCCACTATCGCCATGGATAGCAACTTTTGCAATTTAACTTGGCTGCTATCGTTTAGAAAAAGTGTGCCATTGCTTAATTTAACTGATTTGGCTAGCTTAGTTGCAGTTTCCAGTTCCTGACTTTATAGAAAATCTTTGATGGTGTGGGTTGAATTTTTGTAGGCTATCCTTAAGCCTATGCACATGCAAGAGCGATGAACTCAGTTGATGGATAGATTAGCTACCTTTCAGGAGTTGGAGAGGAACTTTCTTGATGCCGTTGGATTGTGGTACATCGCCTACATGCCAATAGTAGATTATACCACCAACTATTGATTTCAAAGATATCAAAAAATCTTGTCTCAAAGATGATTTCCTTTTTCCTTCTATTATTCAAATAGTAGATTATACCACCAACTATGAGATGATATCCCTTATGAATTTATTTTTAGGACATAACCAAATTTATATTGTATAAGAAAACCAAAAACATACTTCCTTTACTATCTACTTGGGGAACCTTTTATTATGTGGTAATGCATTTTGGATCAAATAGTGGGGGATACACATTTCAATCAAGATCCAATTTTCACATCAAAGTCTTCCTGCATCATGCATGTTTTTGGAGCTAATATGATGATGTAGGTTTCAAGATCCATTCAAGCATTCAAAGCATTATCTCAATTCAAGATTCAAGATCAAGATCCATATCCATTTAAGTTGTTTCATGCAAGTTGTAGATTTACATTCCAAGGTTTATCCAAAGGTTTGGTGAGTTGTGGCATTGTCTTGTTCATTCATGATTCCTTTCATGCTATTTTATTTCATTTCAAGGTTTAATTACCAAAATGAGGTTTGACCAAGGAAAACCCCCATTCACCAGAAACAAACACTTTTACCTCTCTTTTTGTGTTGCAAAATTGTAGGTTGAAGAAAAGTTGAAGATCTCAAAGTTGCAAAATTACAAAGTTGAATTTGTTGTCACCTTTGTTGTCATCTCACAAAAACTCAAATCCTAGATTTATTTTCAACTGCTTGACTGTGAAAATTGAGAATTTGGGAGTGCAAACAAAGGAGCAAAGAACCCAAAAATAGATTTTGAAGAGCCCTACTTAGGACCCATTGGCCATAGGATGAATGAGTCCTCAAAAAGCTTCTATAAACACCATTTTTTGAGAGGTACACAACATTTATCCCTTCTATATCTGCCAAAAAATTTGTAGGTTACTTTAGTTTTAGGAATAATCTATTAGATCCAAGTGATAGCTTGCATTTTGGAGTTGATTTTCTATTTTTAATCTTTCTTCCCAAAGTGTTGTTTAATTAGGACTCCTGTCCTTGCAAAAAAGAAATATGAATATTCCTCCATAGAATTGATTCTCCTAAGGGTAGTTAGTCAATTCTTTGTTGGGATCTCATTTCCTTAATTGAAGAGAAATAGGTCCCCTAATTGGGTTATCAATACCATTTTGGTAGTCTAGTTCATATTTTTCTTTATTTCAGCAACAAAATTATTACCTTGGTCAAATTAGCACTGCACAAATGGATGTGATTAGAATCAATAATGTCTTGAACTTGGTGTTTAAGATATATGCATCATTTTGTATCATGTCCATTTGTGCAATGATATTAACAAAAGGAATTTGGAATGGAGTTTGGAGGTAAAGTTTTGGTTGTGTCCACAGGTTTAATATGAGGAAATCAGATTAGGTTTTTACTCAAGAGCTACAACATGATTGAATGAAGAGTGTCAAGTAATTATGTGAATTTCCAATATTTTGGTGTAAATTAGTATGGAGTTGGACTTATGGTAGCAACTTGAGGTTCAATGTGGTTGGTTATTTGAGGTGTTTGAAACTTGATAAAGTTTTTATTTTTCTTTTTGAATGGTTGATAGTTATTTTGATGTCCAGGTTTGGATTTATCAGTATGATTCAATGAAAATAATTCCTCATACTTACTAATCAAATTCTGATAATCATGAAGTGACATACATAAACTTAAAAAAGATGCAAATTTCATTATAGAACCCTATCCCTTATGTTAGTTTGCAAGTTTTCAATGAACATTCTTTGGATATCCACATCAAGAAGAGTTAAATTAATTTGTGATAATATCAACTAATAACATCTTATAAAATCTGTAACCTTTTCACCTTGCATTTGTTTGCATTGCATTAAATTAGTTATGTTGATCTTAGGACCAATGTTGACTTGGAAATGATTAAGAAAAGCATCAAAAAGCTCATTAAATGAGTGGATTGAATTATTCGTAAATGAACAAAACCATTCCAAAAGCCATGTCCTTTAATGACCTAGGAAAGATTTTAGCCAAGATCTTATCCTAAAAAATGAAGTCACTACATAAGGTTGTTGAAACCTAGAAAAATATATAGGGGGCTCTAATCTTTTTGGAATATAGAACTAGGGTTTAGGACCTGTTATGCCCTGCATACACACCCTAAATTTTTCCTTTGCAAAGTTGGGGACCCCCTTTTGTTTTTCTTCATTTCATGGTTTGTTTTGTCGTGGTCGTGCTTTGTCGTTCTTGTTTTCGTCCTTTCTCGTGCCTTGTTCATTTTCTGTCTTTGTCAGATTCGAGTATTAGACTAGAACTACAACAAGGAACCTTTCCAAGGTTCATGTTCCTGGTTCTGTCTCGATCCCGATTCCCCGCTTTTCCTTCGGGTGTTGTTTGGGTTCGTGCCCCTTGTCTGGTCCCGATCTCGACCCCTATCTCTTCGTCAACGTCTTTTCTCCTTGTCATCTTGTTTCTTTTCCATTTTTGTTTTCATTCGTCTGCGTCCTTGCTTTGTCTTTTCGTTTGGCCATCTCTCTTGTTCGATTCTCGTGTCTTTTGTTTCTCGTTTTCACATCATTCATTTTGGTTGTTTTTGTTTCGTCATTCTCATCACATCTCTATTTTTCAATTTTTGTTTGGTTTCCTCAATTTCTTTGAAACAGTATTCAGAAACTTTAAAGCAAATGTAGTTGGCATTTGGAAAGCTGCATTCCCCTGCTTGGAATAACATGAAATCTAACTCAAATGTTGTAGTTTCAGCTGCCCTAGTAAACACGTCGAGCCAAAGGGGGAAGCCCATATACTGCGTGCATTGCACAAAAATGGATATGTTCAACAACATTTTGAGACTTTTAAGAAAATATAATTGCAAGTAGTTTGTAGGTAAATATGGGCATAGGGGAGGCAGCAAATTATATGACAAAATGCTTCAATAGATGCCATCTTATGGAATTCAATGATTGCAGGACATTCACGCAAGATAAAGAAGCATAAACACGATACAAGGATAGAGGAATTAGTCTGATGCTGTAGATTTTCCCTTGCGAATGCATGTAAAATCTAAAAGCATATACACGGCCGGTGAACTATTTGATGGAACGCCTGAAAGAGGTGACACCAAGGAGAAATGTGCAAGCTATTTTGCAGAATGCTTGTAACAAATGTGATTTTAAGATTAATAATTACAGGCTATGCACAAAAAAAACATGAATCAATTTAAAGGATTTACAAACTTTCAAGCAAATACATTTAACAGAGGGCACACATAAATAGTTGCATGGAAAATGGCTTTTGAAACTTCCCTACAGATACTTGGTAGACGCGTATGAAAAATGTGAAGGCATAAGTTGTTCGATGAAGTCCTCCTGAGAAATGTGGTCTTTGGAATGCTTTGTTTGCAAGGTGTACATAAATTAGATTTAGTAAAAGGATTTAAAAACTTTCAAGCAAATGTTACCAACAAAATTGGAGCTAATTCTACAACGTTTTCCAGTGCCCTCTCTGTCACAAAATACATGCAAAAATGTGAAAGTTGATACGATGCACGTTGACTGTTTGACAAGATGCCTAAAAGGAGAAGTCCTCGCATGGAGTGTTGTGAGAACAATTGTAGGGATTGGAAGAGGTCTATCATGTTTGGGATGATGAAATCCAGAGTATGGATTGTCATGATTATTTTAATCATGTATTATCTGAAAAGGCTTATAGTTCATAGAATGGTTTTCAGTTAATGATTTGGCAGTCCAGAATCCTTGAAAGATATTGAGTGAAATTTTGATTATAATAGGGCAAGGTGGCATCATCTCGTTGTTGGGTTAGTATTGTAAAGAAAAGGCACTACCAACTACATATTTTCTTATGCCTATGGATTGTGTAGGGGGTCTTTTAATGATCTCAGACTGTTGCATTTCCCTTAACAAAGTGTTTCATTTGTGGCCTTTCTTCCTCAAGGATCTTGAAGAGGCCATTGGTTACAAGGAGGTGATTATAATAGAAAGGTAAAGGGTAAAATCTCAAACATGGACTGAGTTGATCTTGATATGACAAAGTACAAGAAGAAATTCAGTAATCTCTGATGGTTTCCAGAATTCTCTTAAAACATGGTTACACATAAGGCTTAAAATGTCATTAGTTTTAAGAGGAGGTTCTGTGGAAATTTAAAGTTTTACACGCATTTGTTTGGAATTAATTAATTCTTGAAATTAGTTTTTAATTGATTAATTTTATTTATTAATTAATTTGTTATGTTTACAAGTGCCTTTTGATCCTTTTTGATGATAATAGATCACATTAATGGTGATTTGCAAAAGTCATGTGTAGAAAGAGGAAATTTCCTGAAGAGATAATGAAACTTATAGTGAACTAAAGGCTTCATGGCTACTGGGAGTGAATTATGCAAAATATGTTGTACATAAAGGAAAATGAGTGAGCTCGAAGTGGAGACTCAAAGTTAAGCTGGAATTACTTGAAACTAAACAAAATTTTAAAATGGAAGTTGCAATTGTGAACTAAAGTAAATTTGGAATTTGTAGTTGTTAACTGAAGTCAGTTAAAGTGAACAGAGGCTGAAACAGGAAGTTGTCTTTATGGTGATTGCATCCACACAAAAGCTTCAGGTTTTGGTGTCTCAATTTTGAAAGAAATTATGTAATTAGTGAGCTATTTATTGTCAAATCTGCTCACTTTTGAGGGGAGAGAGACTAAGGAAAATGGTTAGAAGTTTTACAAGTTAGCTAATTAGATTTTTTCAATAGAGTAGATGATAAAGTTTTTTGTATTCTTAGTTAGCTGAGTCAATTTGAAGAAATTGGTTTCTGTGCACTGGTGAATCTTCTGAGATTTGTAAATGTTGTTTATTTGTTTCACAATAATAGAAGTAGCCAAATTTAAACTTGCTTTAAGTTATTCTCCAGGATAATATTTGTTTTGTTAATAATTTGATTTGGAATCTTTCAAGGAATGAAGTTCTATCTTTTCTTTTGTTTGAATTGTGATTTGAAATCTGCTATTAATATTTGTACAGTGAATGAATAACTTTGTATTGATTATAGGTTCATTTGTTTTGCAGTTCTAGTTTAGGAAGTTCTTTGAAGAGTAACAGGTTTGGTTAATTGAATGAATCAACATTTTTTTTCTTTTGTGTCTGTAATCTATCTTTTTCCCTTTTTTATACCCCTCGATTAGAGTAGGTTTAGATAAGAATTCGATCTTGCAGCAATCAAGAAGATCAATAACCAGCAGGCCCCTTGAACATTACAACCTCATTGACCTCTCAACAAAACAACACAGTTGAGAACCAACTATAGAGACCTTGGAAGATAGGTGGTTTTAGATAAGTTATCTTTTTTAGGAGAAATAGAGTAGAAATATTTTGTTTAAATGTTGTTGTGTCAATTTGGCAATCAACAGGACCTTTCCACCTATTTCCTTCAAGTTTTACTCAAGGAAACCTTAGAGATCTCAATCCAAGGATGAAATAAGGGAAATAAATCTAAAATAAGGTGTCTTAGCGTATAATTAAAGACTAAAAGGGGGTTCACAACCAAGCTAGGGCTTGGAAAGATAAGAAATGTAAATTATATGCAAAACTTAAGTAAATGACCTAGAAATGAACTCAAATCATAACAATAAACTAAGAAAGTATAGAGGTACACCTGGAAATTGAAGAGGCTTGAATGAGGGTTTGAAATCTTAGAAATAATGAATTTTAATGCACACTAGGACTCATATGCCTGTAGGGGTGATTTAGTCCTAACTTTTAGGGTTTTTGATAGAACATGGAATTTGGAACTAGCAATTCAGGATCTGCTAGAAATGTCTGAAATGTGGTATACTAGGACTCATACACAAGTGGTGATTTAGTCCCAGTATTAGGGTTGATCTAAAACTTTGGTATCCTCTATTTCTTTCTTGTAGCTTCTCTCATACCAAATCTCTGAGTCTGAAACACTAAATTGCAACTTGTAGGTGACTTTCCATGATCTTGCAATGTAGATGACAACTTTGACAACTTGACAACTTTCTCCAAGCTTTCTCTTCAATGGATATTCAACCTAAACCTACAAATCACACGTCAAAGAGATGATTTTTTTTTTTGTTAGTGGATAGGGGGTTGCCTTGGTCAAACCTTGTTTTGGTAATCAAACCTTGAAATGAAATGAAATAGAATGAAGGAATGATGAATGAACAAATATGCAATGTTGCAACTCATCAAACCCTTGAATTAAAGGCTGCAATATTATAAGTAATGGCTATCATGAATGTGGATCTTGAATATATTGATTGTATGTTGTAGATACTGACTTGAATGTTTTCTTGAATAATAAAACCCTACATCACAAATGTTAGCTCAAAAATAAACATGATACTTGATGACTTTGACATGATGCTTGATTCTTGAATAATGCTCCAAAATACTTGATAATCACTCTTGAATTCTCTTGAATGCTCCATAATTATCACTTGAATGCTATAATGCTTGATCTCAAAAAGTGCTAGATGAATTGTAAATTGTGCTCCACGAGGATGCGTCCCCTATGTTTTTATGTCGTTTCCCATACCGGGTATGAAATGGAGACACAGGGACAGCCAGGAAATGTCCCCTAGCCGTCCCCTTTTTCCCTCTAAGTACCTGGTACTTCTAGGGGACTTTTGGAAAAAGGCAGGGGACATATGGCATCTATAGAAGTACTTGAAACTTCCTAGCCATCCCCCATCTATACTAGGTATGGCTAGAAGTACCCTATGACCTAGTAGCAAAAAAGACACATTTTTATAAAAATTAAAGTTTTTTAAAATTAAAAAAGGCATGGGTGAGCCCACAAGGGATACCCCATTCCACATAACCTAAATTATGTCATCTATAGCTTCATCCAATCAGTCAAGAGGAATTTCCTTACCTCTAGATGATCGAAGAAGTTGGTGGTAGTATACAGTACTTTGCGGCTACATGATCGTCAGACTAGTCAGTATCATCAGACTCTAGCCTTACGTTGGGATGTTAATCCTGAAGATGTTATGCTGATTGAGGAGGAGGATGCACATGAGGGATTGGTTGGGGTTCCATTGGTTGAGGCAGATCCTTCTATTGACATGGACATTGACATTGACTTAGACTCGAGCTTCGATGGCGAGGGCGATGCTGATTTAGACCTACCTTCTGCTCATTAGGGACCTTGGACAAAAAAATGATATATTTTCTTAGTTTTATGTTTATCATGTCATTTCATAGTTGAAACTTGGAGCCTTTTGGGAATTTTGGTTATAAATATCAGACTTTTATAAGATATGTATGCACATTGATAATGAAAAGCATTTGAATTTTGCTTATTTATTTGTCAATTCTCATGTGAAATATCAATTCAAGTCTAATGATATGTATTAAACTTATACAATGTCTAGAATGAATGCTTTATCAATGTTATGCTATGAACATTTGAAATTTCTCTATATTTTTAAAAAAACCCTATTTTTTTTATCAGTCGTCCCCTAAAAAATGACCCAAAAGTAACCTCGTACCAAAAAATCGTCCCACCGTATTGGGTATTCCTCATCCCCAAAACCCCGTGGAGCATAGCTTGTAAACTTGCTAGGAGAAAATATGTGAAATAACCTTGTATTTATATTTGTTTATGCAAAATTTACCAAAATTACAACACTACAAGCCGACATCAGATCTAAGAGAATAAAGTCCCGCCGAGAATTGAATTCAAAATAGGTCCAAGCTAAGCAGGAGTCATACACCAGCTGGGGCATATGAGTCCCAATAGGCTAAGCTCAAGACACAATTTTCAAGAAATGTTTAGTTTTATGCTAAATTTAGGACTACGCCCTGAAACTTAGGTTGGACCCATACATCTAAGGTGGTGTATGAGTCCCATATCACTAAATATAGGCCATACAAACCAAAATCACTGAATTATGATTGGTCATTACATATGTGCCAATATTATCCTTGAAAAGATGCATTAATTAAGGCTTGTGGATGCAAAATAAGACCAAATAAGGAATAAAGTAGCCTAATTTTTAGCAAGGAGGGCCCAAAAAAGTGTGAAAATGTAAAGGGATACATTTTCCTACACTACATTTTCCCCCCACTTTAGTGAGAGGATGAACTTACTTCAAACTCACACTAAAGTAGATGAAACTCACATCAAGAGGGGTCTAAAAGTACCAGTGTTAGTAGGATAGGATGACAATGATCAAGAGGGATGATCAAGTTCCCATGATTAAGATCTTATGGCAAACCAACATAGGCACAAAGGGACACACATAGAAATGATATAAGGAGCAACAAGTCACAAGTGTATGCAACCTAAAATGGTCACCTAGACTTTGGGCCCCATTTATTTAATTTGTCAACATCAACTTCAATCAATGATTGTCGATTTTCAAATCAAATTTCTTAATCAATTCATAACTATTTCAAATGTTTCAATTTTCCCTAAGGTTTGAATGCTTCATTAATTTTATTTAATCAAAGAAATAAATCCTTTTAATAAATAAAATAATGTTATTTAATTGAAGTTAATATTACTTAAATAAAATGATGCTATTTAATTAAATCTATTTTTAATTAAATAATTTTATTTTATTTTATTAATATTCATTTCTAAATTACATAATCTTATTTTATTTTATTAAAAGAGATATTATCATCTTAAATTAAATAAAATAAATGAAATATCCTCTCAAGAATATCCTGTGATGAAAAAAAGGGAAACAAATCAGTTAAAAGGGAAATAAACTAAAAAAAGAATTCCAATCAAGATTTGTTTCTATTTTTCTATTTATCCCACATTGTTTCTGAATTTGCCTTCAATTCTACTTTTGCCTATAAAATGAGCCCTCTCATTCTCATTTCAAAAAGAAATCACGAATTTTTACATCAGACTTATGCTACAAATTTGAATTTTATCATTTGAGATTACATTAGTTTGATTATATAAGCATCTTATTTTTAGAGCATATAGTTTAATATTACATTTTAGCTTAATCTTCATAGTAGATTAATTTGCAAAATAATTCATTTATGGCATTGCATGTAGATTAATTTTCATTTCAATAAATTAGTTTGGTTTATTGCATTTTACAGCCATTTAGATTAGTTTTCATTGTTGCATTGCAAGAACATGATTCATGGAGATTGGCATTCTTGCTTCTCCTCTTTGAATCTCTCGTTCCGAGATTGTATTTGCAGGGGTAACAGGGTTAATCTGAGGGCCACAATATCAATCCCTGCTCTTCTCGGATAGAGAGCTGTGAATTGATTTGCAAGGACTCATTATTGAGTATCCTTGCATGCAAGGATTCACAAAAGTATAACATATTTTCAGTTATACATTTTGGCTCAGCTTTTAATTTTAGTTTTAATTTAATTTAGTTTTTAATTTTAGTTTTTAATTTAGTTTCGTTTTTAATTTAGTTTAGTTTTTAATTTAGTTTTTAATTCAGTTTTAATTCAGTTTTTAATTTAGTTTTTAATTCAGTTTTTAATTTAGTTTTTAGTTTTTAATTTAGTTTTTAATTTTTAGTTTTTTAGTGTAGTTTTTAATTTCGTTTTTAGTTTTGATTCATTAATCCAGCTTCCACTCAGTTGCAGGAAAAACGATTTCTGGGTTTTGTAGCCAGGGTCAAAATCCGATCTGGGTATCTTTCAGTTTTTTGATTTCTTTCACAGATCTGAAGAAAATAGCTGCACAAAAACCGTCGCGCGTCATTTTTTTCAGCTAGCTAAAGATTTAAAAAAATTATTTTTTCATCTTCTACTTGCTGGATTAAAAAACGATTTCTGGGTTTTATTTTTTGCTTCAAAAAATTTCTGGGTTTCTGTTTTTATCTACTCATTATAAACAGATTTTTCAGAAATCAAATTTGAAGATTTTTATGCATGTTTTTAATTAATTTTTTAATTTTTAGTTTTTAATTTAGTTTAGTTTTTAATTCTAATTTAGTTTTTAATCTTAATTTAGTTTAGTTTTTAGTTAGTTTGGTTTAGTCTTTAATTTATATTTTTAAATTAGATTTTTTTTAGTTTCTAAAATTCAAATTAGATTTTTTTAAACTTTGTTAATTTAAAGTAGATTCTTTAATTTTGTTAATTTAAATTAGATTTTTTTACTTTAGATTTTTTAACTTTATTAATTTAAATTAGAATTATTAATTTAGATTAGATTTTTTTTTTAAATTTAGATTAGATTTTTTAATTTTATTAATTTAGATTAGTTTTGTTTTAAATTTTTAGTTTAGTATTAGATTAATTTAGTTTAATTTTAGTTTTGTTAACTAATTCTTCTTAGATTTAATTTTGACTAGATTAAATTAGATTTTTTAATTCTGGTTCTTCTCAATTCTTTTTTCACAGCATAACAGTTTCTGCAGGACGCCAGTCAGAGAACTTGAAACACACTAACGGTTTGATTGCAGGACGCATGACAAAGACTTGAAAACAAACACTTACGCTTGTCAAAGATTTTATTTAAAAAAAAAAAAAATTGTGTTTGTTTTCTTGTTTTTCAATTCACATAGTCTAATTAGGGCTTCGTTAAAATTCTTAGGAGTTTCGATAGTGAGTAGGGAATTTGGCTCTTTGTTACATGGAGGTGATGACCATGGACAAATCCAGGCTCCTTATGATCTTACTAATATGACGAACTCTTAGGGAGCGGAGCAAGGTAGTGAAGCTTTAGCACTTTCACTCGTCAGGGGATTATGCTCTTCTCTCATTGAGAGAATCAGAAACCCAAAAGCGTGTGGATTTGGTGAAGTGAAACTAGCTCGGTGATTAAGGTTGTTTAGCATGTTTGGGTAAAGAGACGGGCTAGAGAAGTATGCTCTTCTCCTTTTGGGAGAATCAGAAAATCAGAAACCCGAATCCGAGCCATGTCTAGTGTCACCTTTAGAGGGCCTGCCGGAAGTTGAACCTCCGGGAACGACCCAAGTGAGTACACACCTATCGCCGGTGATTCCACCTCACTATAATAAAGAACGTCTTGTTGAGTCTAAAGACTCCAAGACCATAGTAACTTCTTTTCCATGACTTGGACGATCATCATGGAAAAGCTCACACTATTGCACCGAGCCCTTTAAGGGTGTGTGGATTTTCAGTGTTGAATTGTGTTTGTGAGGCCCAAGCTCATATCGAGAGGCACCCGAAGGTTATTGTAGTGGAAGCCAAGTAGAAACCTCTTAGTTAGTTGCCTACCGGTTCACCTCAGAAAAGGAGTCATAATCTTTTCGCGCAAGAGGGGAAGAATCTCTCAGTGTATGTTGATCATGTGATTCTCATCACATAGAGGCATACACGGGCGTTTGGAGGTTGCGACTACTTTGGCCCCTGCTACAAGGGTAACCTTTGAGCGATACCTTTGTTGGAGTCAGCAGAACACCAAAAACAAAGGAAGCCCTCACAGGGGGTGGCTGCAGTACATTAATGAGGTGCACATATGTAAACAATGGGGCAAAGGTTTTGACTTCTCACCATTTTCTTTGGTAGGGATAGCTATGTGTTTGTTTTTGAGTCTTAAACATTGTCCAAACATCTTCAAACAAGACTCCCCCGATACTATCAAGTTGCTTTGTCCTTGATAGATCTGTTATTGACTACTTTTTGTATCACAACTTGTCTGATTGAAACCTATGTGCTTGATCAAAATCTGTGGATATACTTGCTTAATCTTTGCAAACAAACAACAAACTGAAATACTGAGTTCTTCGATTAAGTGACTTGTCCCAGTTTTAGAGACCTGTTCTGTATTTAGGGTTTATGTGTCGACCTTTTGAATTAGTGATCCTTGATCTCATAAGCGATTTTGCTTAAGATTGGCAAATTAGGAATTGTTCCTGTCAAATAGATAATTTTTTAGACTCTTTGATAACACACTTGGAGAGTGCTAGTAGTCTCCTTGTCCACCCATTTTCATACAATTCAAACTCATTACACTTTGTGTAAGTCATCATTGAGCACCTCTGTGGCAGTGTTGGCTTGCACCTATTTGCAACAGTTCTATTTCACCATCTCTCTCGGACAAGAGAAAACTTTTACTATCCTAGTCTGGTATTGATGTTTCTTAGAATTGTCTGTTTACTTGAACTCTCCCTTTCATGTTAGTCACAACAAGATATCAAGTGAGCCAAGGAAAGCGACCTCAGATAGTCTTTAACCAACTACCCCCAGTTCAGACTCGTCAAAAGAGAAAGGAAAAGGAACCAATATTTGACCAGTCACCTAGGAGTCAGTCTGAAACCTATTTTGACCCAAAGAGCCATTTTAGTGACTTGAGTACCCCCTCAACACCTTCCCACTCAGGTATGGATATGAGTTATACTGTCACTTGGTGGGAGAGGGAAGCCATGGATCAAAATCTTGATGATATCTATGAACAACACAGAAACAACATGATATTTGGAAATTCTTCTCATGATGATCAACCTGGTTCACCCCTCATTAATACAAGATATTTGGATGCCCATCAACGGGATGAAAGGTATAAGAGACAAGCTCAACAAGAAAAATGGTCACAATATGAAGACCAAGACAATGAACCTCGTGATGCTCATGTCAATACAACGTATACCAATGACTTGTTCAAACAATCTAGACCAAGCTCACCACTTCAACATACCTCAAGGTTCACAAGTGATAGGCTCAAAAGAATTGAACGCGAAAAGAAAGCCTTTCTAGATGAACAAGCTGCAAAGCAAGAAAAGTTTAGACAACTTGAGGAAGAGAGCCAAGCTTCATTGGAAGTACAAAGGAAACTCGCTCAAGAGGAGCAAGATAGGCAGTTAGCCCACCAATTAAACAAACAATACAATGCAAGGGGTGCTAACAGTGGACATAATTCTCCTCCCTCCACCCCTTCCAGAACACCAAGACGTAGAAGGCAGTCAAGCACCCCTTCTAGATCTCCTAGTCCTAGAGGAAGAAGGGCCTCTCAGTATGCTCACTATAGGAGGCAAACTCCTCCCAGAAATTCAAGACCACACTCCCAACATGTACATCCGGGTTCCCAACATGGAGGTGGTAGCTCACATTATGATTTTGATACTCAAGACTTCATGCGAATACAACAAGAGCCTATCTTCCAATAGTATGTGGAGAGGTATTTGGAACAAAACAAAGATAAGTTCTTGGAAAGTCTAATCAACAAGGGTGCCAGAGTCCCTTATAATTTTGATGTGGACAACAAAATGCAAAAGCAAAATCCCTCTCAAGAGGAAGAAATCCGCCAAATGAAGCAAATGATGGAGAAAATGATGCAACCTAAGAGCTCATTCTCACTAGACTCAATTTTTCCTAATCCATTCGACAAGAGTGTGAGTATGAAAGATTTTCAAAGAGGGTGGAATTCCACAATACGGTGATAAATATGATGAGTGGTGATCCACCACGACCATGTCGCGTGGAGTTCTATACTATGAGCTTTAGATTCATCGGGATGACTCCTATTTGATGAGGTTGTTCCCTAGGAGTCTTAAAGGACAAGCAATGGAATGGTTTACCAATATCACTCCTCCTGTCAAGACTTTTAGAGAACTTGTTCATAGATTCGTTCAACACTTTGCATATAATTTGTCAAGACCTGTTACTATGTTGGACCTATGCAACTTGAAACAAAATCAGGGGGAACCCTTTGTTACCTTCTTGCAAAGGTGGAGGAGACAATGCTCT
>VDFB02312450.1:0-67707 GCA_007258455.2 Sequoia sempervirens
AGCCACAATGTCTCTTCTGTGATGACATTCACCTGGCTCGTGGGGTCGACTAAGACCCCTGTCATAATGTTCCTATTGAGACAAGCGGGAATGTAAAGGGGAGAGGGATTATTATTCAAGGGAATATCCTATGAAGGGAATGTCACGTCCGACAAGCCGGTCACAAGTTGCGCAGAGGGAGTAATAATAACCATGTTAACATACGCCTCAAGTTGAGTTATAGAATGAGAGGGATCAATAATCATGTTGGAAAAACATGACAGAAACGGGTATGTGTATATCTACAACTCACTATTCGCTTTCACCACTGATTTGTTTGCATCTTGTTTACAACCATCAAGACGAATGGTACCATCTTCGATGTGATCTTGTATCTCGTGATGCAAGCGCATACAACATTCAGTATCCTGTCTGTTAACTCAATGGTATTGACAGTAGGTATTTGCATTATACCAACAAGGGTAAGGTTCTGTAAGAGGCTTCGGGTTCTCTAAGGTTATGATCTTATCCTTCAACAATTTTTGTAGGATGGAAGAGTAAGATTCTGCTAACTTTCTAAACTTTTAGTTGCGTCTGAGGCCGTTATCAGTCGTAGCGGCTACTACATTCATAATAGCCTTACCTTTCCCAGAGATTGATACAATGGACTTCCCTTCTAAACAAGAGCATGAGGAGGATCCCCCGAACTAGACTACCGTTTGTTGATATTCTCATAACGCAACACACAAATGTGCGAAAGAAGGGTATTTCATAAGGGAAAACTTTTCCTACCAAGGCCTCTGCAAGTTCCCTATGAACACCTTTTGTACGTCAGACTCGGGCAACGGATACGAGATTTGTTAGAAGAGCACTTGGTACCATGCTATGAAATCAGTAATCTTTTCATTATCCCCTTGTTTGCATCAGACGAGATCCAAAAAGGTCATCTTCGATTTTATCTTAGCTTGGAACTATTGTAGGAACTAGTTTACAAGTTGATCAAATGAGAAAATAGAGTTATAGAGCAAGGAACAATACCATTCGAGTGTTGTATCCTTGAGAGATTGAGGGAATAATTTCACCATCAATGCATCATGATGGAAGAAGTCTGTACATAGGGAATTAAAGGCAGACACATGCGTTTGCAGGTCCCCTTTGCCGCCATATTTTTTTACTTTAAGAATCTTCGTCTCTTGTGGGAAGGGAGTACTTAAGATCACTACCGACAGTGGGCTATGTCGGAAGAAGGGATGAAAGATGGGTTGGGCAGAGGCCTGGGAGAGACTCGCCAGTTGGCTTTGCATCTTACCTATATTTTGAAGAAGAGTGTTCAAAATAGAGTCATTAGAAGACATAGGGCCAATGGAACCTCTCTTGGAACCACCACTGGAGCCACCTCTAGAACCACCAATGTGGCCACCACCAGAACCACTTCCACCAACAAGGCCTCCACTGGAGCCACCACGACCACTTCCGAATCCACCGCCATGGCCTCCACCGGAACCACCTCCGCCAGTACCACTGCCGCTGCCAAAGCAACCACCACTACCAAAGACACCACCACCCAACCCGCCAAAACCTCCACTACTAGAGGTGACAAGAGGGCTGAAACTAGAACCTAAGGGCATTTTGTTCGTTTTGATAGTTTTAGACCTCTCGGAGATAGAAGGGACACTAATCGAAGGGACCGTGTCGGCCATATATACGGATGTGGAAGGCATTAATACTCCTAATTGTCTCTCATGTTCTTCGAAAGTGGCCCCTTGCACAATGTTAGTGTTGTTTGAAAGGGCACAAGCTTCAATCAGAATAGAGAGACTAGCTAAGAGCTCTATACCTATTTGGTCTTTTCCTACCAATATACTTTATCTCGCTAATCACTTTAGCAGCTCTAGCCAACTTCGGGTTTTTCTCCAGGTGATTCTCCAAATCGCCTAACCCTTTGTTGAGGGCAGAGACATACTTTGAAGGGATATGGATAGCTTCATGTTCATCTATCGATGATGGTGCAGGAGACACAAGAGGAGTGGGGACGTGGTCAATCTCATTGAAGAATGTTATCTCGCCCCTCGACAACTACTCTTGGACAGAAAGACCAATTGCAGGCCTGAAGAAAAGACTTGTAGAGAAACCAGAGGTGACTTTCATCTTCTCCATCAGAAGGTGTCGTACACTTCTCCTAACAATATACCCAGAGTTCGTGTACTGGGTTGTGATGTTCATAAACCTTCACAACACTTAGGGGTGCGACAATCACAAGGTACAAAGGAAAAGCCCCAACACCAACGAATGAGCAGATGTTGGTTCACGTCAGGTTCACCAAAAATGTAAGAGAGGGGGACCAACCACATTAAGGCCCCAAGTCATAGAGAGCCAAGAGCGGAAGGCTACCCTAACTTACCTCACTCTAAAGGGATGTTTTTGAAATAAGGGACGAGAATGATGAGGACTATAAAGTACTTCAATCACTCTTCAAACCCGAAATCCAAACTGGGGCTAGGTGAGCCAGTTTTTGGGTTCAATATTGCACCTCAAGTAGCTCTCTTCCCGAAGACAAAAGTGCAATTCTGAGATGGCAGTGCGGTGCACTAGCGTCTCTCAGGTGCGTTGGCATCCGTTCGGCCAAAGGACAGAGAATACAATATGAACCGCCAAAAAACAAGCTAATGACCTAGCTAATGACTCGTAAATGAGAAAAACAAAATTATAAAGTACGAGAAATACAAATATAAGTGATAAAGTAAATAGATGAGAGCTAAAATGATGAAGATAATCTCACTAAGGCATCAGTTTGCCAGCTAGCTCCAAAAGTACGTTCTCCTGCACACAAGGAAGAGGGGAAAATTGTTGGGGCTGTATAGGGGTCTACCTCAGTCAGACCCCCATTTTGGTGTTTCCACCTCCACAAACAACTAGATAGCATCGTGAGAGAAATATACGATAAAGAAGCAAAGAAGGAAGGAATGCAAATAACACTACAAAACAATAAAGAGATACTCAACCAAATCACAAAGGAGACAAGTGAAACGTTACCACCTCCACCAAGATTTCACTAGCCAATGGTGGAGAAAAAAGGCTTGAACAATCACCACATCCTCAACTGTGATGAAGGGAGGTCTTGCAAAACCTCAAGCCCACGCTGCAATGGCTTGCTTCGCACTTGATTTGTGAAGTTGACAGAGTGTTGTTGCTACAATGGAGTGTTGAAGTGTTGCTTGAGAGTGAAGAGATTGCTAGAGAGATGGAAAAAAAAGATGAGTTGAATGAAGAATGGATGATTTTGAAGGAGAAGAGGGAAGAATATGCCATTTTTGGGGTCGGTTGGTTGAAGAGGGACATTACAAATCGACCCCAAATCGAAAGTGTAACGCCTCTACCAAATTCAAACACAAGAATCCGTTAGGGATGTAAGCGCATTGTGCACGCGTCCCCAACAAATATTCTCCTACCTGCACAAAGGATAGATGCCAAGTGGAAGGAAGGCAGCTTGCTTATGTGGAATTTTGCCTTCGGATTTGGTTTTCTAAGGTGAGGATGTGTAAAAGGGGAATTTGTATAAGTGGTGAAAATTCACTCCTATACATACTCGTATAAATTAAAAATTAAGGGGCTAATTACATATTTTTTTATTATAAGAAATGAGGTGAAAATACATGGAGGATAAAACAAAAGATGTCTTGTTAATCAAATGGTGCTACCAAGAGAAATAAAAACATCTTAGGGGATAAACAATCAAAATTCAATGAAGAAATGTTAGAACTATAACAAAATTGGGATTTTAAATAGTTCAGATAAAATAAGATTAACAAAGATAAGGCATCTGATGATGTCCCTTTCACGTAAATGAAGACTACCCTTAAATAATTAAGGGATGTGTATACAGTATGTTCAAGCATACATCCATTTTATGATGTGTGTTCAATCAACTAAAGTAATTTATTTCATGTGAATCCCCACAAGGAGTGGTTTTGTAAATATGAAAGTTTAATATGGAGACGATGTCTTCTTGTGGGACAAATAATCATAAAAATATTATATGGTGTGGAATATTTAAGGTGGTGTTTAATGATAGAAAAACTAAAACCCTCAATTGATTTCTACCTATTCCAATTTTGGCAAGAAATCTAATACATCTAACTAAAACAAGTGATGCAGGTCTCTAGGTAATTACACCAAGGGACATAACTTACATTGGAAACGAAAAGTTTTTAATGGTATTTTTATGTTCACAAACACACTTGACAATTAACGCAATAAAAGAAGACAATAAAAATAATCAAAATTATGTTATTTAGTTTAAATTGTCTCAATCTATTGCTTGAGTGGTTGTGTAATAGAAGTGTGACTCAATGTAATGGTTACAACCTATTTTTTATCCAAGAATATCTACCGAATAATGTTCTTGTAGTAACACCAAGACCATTCTCATCACTTATAATAATAGGGTTGGTATGTTCATGGTATATGGAAAAATAAAGCACCTCCTAAATACTTGCAATAAAACAAAGTTTTCCAACCCATCTCCAACAAGTATCCCACATACTTCAGTAGTGGCACAAAGCACTCTAAATGAGATCAAACATGTATGAGGTGACCATACTTTTGTCAAACCTTTTATGGTTTCTACCATGACTTTAGTCAAGTCAAGTACACCTCCAATCCAAACCACAAAGTCTAATGCACATGATGTTTTTCTAATCACCACTCTTTGGACTTCAAATTATTTAGTCAGTGCAAAAATCTAAGGGGCACCCCTATGGCTCACTATATGCTAGGTCATCCACTAACACAAATTAGGCATTTATCAATAAATGGTTCCAACATCATGCAACCATCAAGAGATGAGAATTCATATGCAAAAATGGTTCCACTTTCATAAGGATGGTTAATATTCCATAACAAATCTTACCCTCCACAAGATAATATATGTATGATCTACATATATATATATGTGTGTGTGTGTGTGTGTAACAAAACTTTATATTAATTTACCAATCAATGAATCAACATAGGCTAAAAGACGTATAGATAGAAGATAACAATTATACATCTTTCTCAAGAGTATACCATGTACAAGATAAGCAAATAACTAATAATACATTTATTATTTTAGTTCTTATATACCATTGAACGAAGGCCCTAAAAATGACCTATCCACCTTAGGCCTCAGATTTTATTCATTTTTTTTTGTTTCGAACCTTGGGTTGAACTAGAAAATGAAATGAATGTGGCAAGATAATTTGTAGGTTTATAGCACTCAAAGTAATTTTTCCAACGAGTATAATATTGAATATATTTAATCAAATTATATATATTTATTTTCTATTTTCTAGTGAAGATAGGTTTTTCATCAATTGTGAAGGTCTTTGTTTCGCACATATGGAAAAAAGTAAAATAGATTAAAAATATTAAAAAATTATTTGTGCATTAGCTATTGATGCTCTTATTTAAAAAATTATAGTTCATTTAGATAAATAAGAAAAAAAATGCATTACCGAAGTAACCTATATTTGAATTATAGTTTTCTACTATGTTTTACCAAAGTAACATCATTTTTTATAAATATTGTTAGCTATAAAAAAATAAATTATTAAAAATTATGTTACAAAATCACAAATTATTTCTTAATTTTTTTAAAAATGTATATTTATAATCTATAAATAAAATCTCAAAAATCATTAGTTTGAGTCATCTTCAAAATCTTAAAGGTTTGGATGCTATAGGTGTCAAAAAGTAAAAAATTGGTGAAAATTTATGATTTCAGTGTCCTACTTTGACCAAAAATTGGGACACACTATTGTGGGATCACCCACATATATGTATATATACATCTATTTACATCTCTATATGCATGTATATATATATATATATACACACACATATTCATACACACACATGTATATATCTTTCGCTACCTTGTCTCACATAAAGCTTTTGCACACACCTGTAACTTCCTATAGATCTTCATCTAGAGTTGTTCATTCAGATTCAATATAGGCCTAAAATCAAATTTAGAGTGGTTGTATGAAAATTATAATGAGTTTCACTACCACTATATTTTCTTTGTAATTACATAGATTGATGGTGCATGTTTCATAGTATGAACAATGAAATCCTTTCTATTTAATGTTAAGAAATTTTATAGAGAAGGAAGGTTTCTATCCAAATATTTACTTGAGTTAAAGTTATGTAACTATATCCAACAATTGGTCCAAGGATTCAAGTCATAGGCTACACATTTCATACAAAACAATACAAATAATATTAAACTAGTAAAAAAAAAAGAGTGAGTCCCACACTATACATGGATGGTCCCACAAGCCTTTCTTGACATTCACCCAATACAATAATTAGAGGCCTTTTTTATTTTATAATAAATTTGGTGTGTATCATTTTTAAGCACAAATGAGGTGACAAGCAGACTAGTAAGAGATATCTCTTGAGAACCATAGGCCATAGGTTCAAATCTCAAACTACATTCAAAAAATACCTTCATAAATTCTCCAAATTTATTAAACCTTTGGCTACCTATTTTCATCCAACACCCATAGCAATGGTAATTATTTCCCTCAGGTGGGTACAATAAAAGTAGACATCATCAACACCCTAGTGATATCAATTAAAATGAGAGAGTATGAACTTGGGAAATTAGTTGTTGTTGATATGATTTGGCCTTTAAGTTTTATCAGATCTAGATTTAATGGCATCTACTTAAAGGCACCTGCCTACTAAACAATTAAACTTATGACCTAATATGTAACCAACGATCTTTGTTGGTAGTGATTTTCCAATTAAGATTTAACTCATTAGCGTGCACAAACAAGCAACACTCTATTATGTATTTGTAATAATATAATTATATACCCTATTTCTTTTACTATTTTTTACACTAATTTTAAGTGTCAACTTTATATGTGTTTCTATAGGGTTGTTGATCAACCCCACAATAGCCCAAAAATGAATTGATAGATTAAAATGAGAAAAATATTATTGTAATGACAAGGATGAAACCCCAAGACATACTAATATTGTGATAAATTTCCCAATTTCCTATAATACGAGACACGAAAATTAAATGACCTAATTAATCTGAAGTATGTAAGTGCAAATAGGACCTAATAGGAAAATAGCTAGGTAATATACCATGTTCACACTAACAACCCACTTAATTTCAACTTAGGGAGTATGATAAAATATAAAGAAGCAAGGATGTACGGATGAGTCTTGGCTATAAGGCCATGTTAGGTTCCCATGTACAAACGAATAAATCTCTCGCATATAAAGTAGAGGAAAAACCACTCCAAAAAAGAAAATATATAAACAAACATGTACAAGTGAAAGAAGGAAAGGAGGATGACTCAATGCAAGCCCCAACAACTACTTCTATCACCAATGTACAATCAATATTCTCTAATGAGATATTTAGAGAGATTATGTATCCTCTGTAATGTATAACCTTTTGTAGTGACGATGGATGCTCAATAAAGGATGATGATGAAGATCCAAGAATGTCAAACAATATTCCTCCCCTTGGGAAGACACAAAACCAAGTATAGATGAAAGATGTTTGACGATGTCTTTGAATTTTTCTCAAGTATCACCATGTCAGTATGAAAGTATTCCATAATAAAATCAGGTACAAGACCAATAAATAAAGAAGGTGGCAAACCAATATCACGTGCAAATGAATAAAGAACAAGATCCAAAGATGGAGGTGTTTTAATAATAGCTATAATTGGGTTGTTATCAAAGAGGAGATGGATGTCCTAAGTGTTTTTTATAAATATGTAAAATGGGACTCAAACAACAAACCTATAATAGCCATCAAGTACTCATCCTAATAATATACTTGTTATAAAGAATGACTCAAAGCAATAAGGGATAAAGATGGAATGATCTAAATGTACGCCATCCAACTATACTTTTCATCCCATGATAATGTTTCCACTCATGATGTTTAATTATGAACACCTAGAGATGATTTTGTTAATATCATAACGTAGGAAATATTGGCCTCAAGATAGTGACTCATAGATAAAGAATATGAAGCCTTAGAATCTAGATTATGAGTCATATAATGCAAAAAATAATGAAGATATTTGTAACAAGAGGAATATTAGGTGAAGCCTCAATATCATCATGACTACCAAGACCTAGCTCTTTTGTATGATCATCATATGGTAGTTTATCACAATCAACAAGGGTTAGAAGATTTCAATAATAAGATCATATAAGATTAGAGAGAGATGCAGGTCTCTAAAGATCTATGAAATTCTAGTCCAAAGAGTGTGTAGGCACTCAATATGTGAGATAGAACATATCATGTCAAAATCAACATTGCTACCAACCAATTATAGGACATTATTATTCTTGATATCCCATGCTTACTTTTGATTAGGTGTACATGGTTCAAGGAAAAGTCCATAGAGATAGGGAAAGAGATGAATCCAAGTAAGATGTTTTAGGATTTCATCTTTTCAAGACTTATAGTTCCCTTTGTTCAAGGTGGCTACAAAAGGATGAATTGAAAAAACCATGATTTTATAATGATAGACTCCTAATATATATATATATATATATATATATATATATAGAGAGAGAGAGAGAGAGAGAGAGAGATTATAGATAAAAACATGAGAAATTGAAACCATTACAACATAACAAAAATGGCCCCATATTTTACAAGATATCCAAAATACAATTTAAAATAGAAATATTAACTTCAAATTGGAAAAATAGGTACTAGGGGAAAAATCTAGAAAAACTAAGTAGATGGTTGCACAATATACAAAACCAATTTTTTAATGCCTATTTATTTGCAAAAAATGATACCATATACCCAAGTTATGGCACTTAAAATTATGCCCTTTATGGCTTGTAAAAAAGCATTAATTTCATTGAGTGTTAATCACCCACATGACCAAGCACTAAAGGCCCGAGGAATGGAAAATTTGTATTAGTGACGGTGCAATAGATATAGCAATGGAAATAGTGTATCAATGGATGAGCTAGCATACTAGTGGTGTGCTAGTAGGGGTGGCACTAAGTGATGGGAGTTGATCCCATGTCACCTATTGGAATTTTGGCTCTCATAATCGTGGGCTAGAGCCCTATAATGACTAACCATTGAAAAGGAATTTTTGTAAGAACTTGTAGTGGATGATGATATCAACCCTATGTTGACAATTTTCATACCTAGTACCTGCAAAAAAAACAAAAAAAAAACCAAATTCATACTAGTGATGTCATGCAAACTATGTAGAACAAATATTCCCCATTATGATTTTATTTTCCCAAGCACCTATTGCAAAAAAATGGTACAATGATTGTATGTATGTATGAAATCATATAGATTTTTGATGATATATTCTTTAAACTTGAAGAAAGTTCTAAATTTTTTTGGTACCAAACCCTATCAAGTTTTATATCAATTTATAGATTTTTGGGCCTTCTAAGCTACCCATGGGGTCCTTTTTGGACCAAGATGTAACCTATGCAATATCTTGCTTGAAACTCTCCAAAAACAAGGAAGGGAACTATATATATGGAGTTGAGATACTATGTAATATTGTTGATCAACTCCATAGTAGCTCAAGGATTTCCTGCCACCAAAATAACTTCCACAAAAGAGAGAATTAGTGGAAATACTATGAAGCCAAAGAATTCATTAGATGCAAAATAGTATTGATATAATATACAATGAGAAAAAAATTACTACAAATACAAGGATGAAATCCTAAGATGTACTAAGATCATGGCAAGTGTCTTGATCCTATGCTATGAGACACAAAAAGTAGATTGCCTAAGTAAGATTAAGTATGTAAATGTAAATAGGACCTAATAGGAAACTAGTTAGGTAATATATCATGCCCATACCAATATTTTTAACACTTGTTTGGTCTTGTTTATACTTATCTACTCTTATTTATCCTTATCCACCTATGATTTAATTTGTGTCCCCTACTATGTGTTTAGCCCCTTATTAATTCCTTAACTAGCTCCTTAGTGATCACAAAGACATTTAATCACCCTTGTTCATCTTACCTTGATCCCCTTGGAATCCCTTAGAAAATCAATCCTCGTAGAATTAAATGCCAACTACACCCCTTGGGTTACATCCTCACTATTACCCACACCCCTTGACTAATAAGACCAATTTTGGTGATTTTTATGACCAAAATCAATATGTGAGTCATTTATGACCTGCCTATTGTAGCTTCCAATATTCACTTACCCTAAAACCATTTGAAAATACACAAATAAACCTATCCCTCTCTACTTATCAAAACAGCACAAGACAAAAAAACAAGCAAAAACATTATCATGCAAGTGTTCTCTTCATCTATCAATTCTTGCAGGTGCTTATCAAGGAGAATAGGTTGAAGCTTTGCTATTGGATATCTTATGCTTTAGATTTTTCTTTCTCTATTTGATTTGTCCCCTCTTCATCTACTTTCTCCTAGTTGCTTTCTATTCATTTCCTCTCAATCTCAAGTCATTATAAACATCATTCTCATGCCCAATTTTGCATACAACTTAGTTGTTATCACTCTTACCCTACTCTATCCATAAAAACCATTTCCACTATCCTTTTGATCATATTTTTATGTTGATCCTTATTAATTGTTGCACACACCACCCAAACCTAGTTTTGGTTTCCTAGGGTTTTATTTTGTTTACACGTCATTTTTGCACTTTGTCATTCTCACCTAGGTTTACATACACACCATTTTTATAATACCTGACAACGAGGTTGATGGAGGTAAACTCCTCTCTAACTGTTGCATTTTATACGTTTTCTCACTTTACATATGTTTCTATATGAATTTAGAGGAATCAACAAACAACACAAATGTGTTATAAGATCTAACAATGATTCTCTAAAAGTTGCAAAGAATTTTAACATTACAAACTCACCATAAGTACATTTGCACCCCCTAATGTGCTCCCTCAATTACATATGTTCCCCTCAAAACACCCTTCTTAAAGGGTTCATCTTGAATATTTAGAACTTTCCTAAAAACTTCTCCTAGTCATTCTCAACTCAAATAAAATTTTAATTTTAATTTATCATACATGTATCAATTAAAATTTATTTATTTTCTATATACTTTCTTTGTGTTATTTATACACTTTGACCCACTTTATATGTATTAGTTCTCTTGCAATTCCATATCCCATAATACCTAAATCATTAAATTTTTAATTTTTTTTTTTTTGACAATGTGCCAAAATTTCCCCAAGATACATTTGCACCCCGTTTATGTACTTGGTAAGATATTCATGCCACCTTGCCATAATTGGCTATGCCCCTTTCCACATGACACCTCTCAAACTTTCCAAACTCACAAAGTAGTTTTTTCTTCTCCATCTACAACCTTTTCCAACTTCCCATACCCATTTTGATACGTGTATAAATTATTTGTCTCATTTACATTTCAATAGTCATTTGATTATGTGTGTTTCTAGTTTTGATTCCTTGTACTTCTCAAAAAACCATATTTAAAAGTTTTATGATCGAATGTTTGATATTTCTCTAATTTACAACTAGTTTATACATTTAAAAGAATACAATCTAAAACCCTAATTAACAAGATAACTCTTTTTTGAAGAAGCAACAAAATTTGGCTCTAAAATTGCACTTTTGAAGTAGTAACCATGAGATAACTCGAGATTTATAGCTCTAGAGATCATGATGTTAGAATATTTTGACTTCATGGAAATGTAGGGCCAAATCCAAATTAGTTTAGACAATAACCAATCATTGGACAAATGGTGTTGGAGTTCTACAAAATAATTTTCCAAGTTTCAATGGTAAAATAAAACTATTGTTCTAAAATCAAGGAAACATTGGCCAAGCAATCAACAAAGGATTGATCACCAACCATGCATGATAATTGTATGTACCAACATAAATAGCATTCCCACATACTTCGTGAGGGAATTGTTATTTGTCAACATGTGTTTAATTGGAATAAAGTCATCTTTAAATGAATGGTAATATCTTGAATTTAAGAGTTATAGTAGGAATTAGAACCATCATGAAGGTGCGTGAGAATTATGGCTAGATTGTAGGAGAAGTTGAGTTAATTTAGGATTTTTCATAGGGAAATTAATAGAGCTTTTAAATAAATTAACTTATAAAATTTTAAGAAAAAGTTAGTGCAGTTAAAAGATAATTGATTGTTAGTAATTAAAAATTTTGGAAAAAGTGTGTGTAAATTTTTACATCAACGTTTTAGATCATATTCCATGATCCATCATTAGGATGATAAGCAAATAGAGGGAGAAATGAAAATAAGATAGTAGACTTCATCCTGATGATGGATCATGGAGTATGATCCGAAATGTAGATGTAAAAATTTGCACACAGTTTTTCCAAAAATCTCGATTACTAACTATCATGGACTATGGAAACATAATGTTATTAATAGATAATTGATTGTAAACAAAACATAATTTAGTCAATTTAAAAGATAATTGATTGTAAACAAATCATGTTAGTTAATATTTCTAGAGTAATAGAAGATATCATTATTGTCATCGTATGCTATTTTATTGCCATCAATGAAAAAGATTCAAGTTTTAAGCATTTGGGTGTACTAGTTTAACAACTCAGTCTTATTCTCCTAGAAGCAAGGACCTATTCAATCAAGGGAAGGAAGGCTTAATCTAGTATTCCATATCTTATTCTGTTATGTGGTTTTTTCCTACTCCATATATATGTTTCTACTTCATAGATTTAATGTTTTTATTTATAGCTAGCATGTTATGTGATTTTATCATTTTGTGAACTATAATAGTATATAATGTATAGGTGTGATTTACATGTGTTTAATTTGTTTACTTTCTAGTTAGTTTAAATAAATTTTCCTTTCTAGCTTACAAGTAAAAGATTATTTAAAAAATAGTTTTCATAAAGAAAAATATTTGTTTGGATGTCAATTAAATGGATTTTCTTTCCAATGCAAAACTATAATAATGTCCAATTTTAAGTACTCGATAGTTTAGATTTATTTTTACTATAATTTTAATTCAATGCATCCTTTTCAATTCCTAGATTAGGGGAACCATCAATTTAGTTTCTTGATCTTCTATTGTAGACAACCATATGACATTGCCCCAATTTGAAAAAGTTAAATATATATCTAATTTGAAGTAAAGGATTATAACCCTCATCATTTTTTGGTGGCATTTCCAAGGAATTTAGGTGTTACCAATGGATCCTATTTAAAGGAACATAAAAGAAAAAAAAATGAATAGGTAGAGGAGAGTGTGGAAACAACTTTCACCTACCCTATTACAGTGGATCCTATTTAAAGGAACATAAAAGAAAAAAAATGAATAGGTAGAGGAGAGTGTGGAAACAACTTTCACCTACCCTATTACTTTGAATCTAGATGAGGAAACCCCCGTGAAAAAATAATCCCTTCTATATTTGCCTGCATTTAGGGGTATGGATTTTGAGGACTTAGATTAGCTCTTCTTTGAATTTAAAGTGTTATACCAAACCCGTGACTACAAAATTGATAGCCAAAAGCTAAAGTTATTCCCATTGAAATTAAAAGACTTAACCATGCAGTAGTTTATGGTACTAAGCTTAGGATCCATTCACTCATGCGATGAAATGGAAATTATATTCTTAGATAAATATTGAGACTATTGCAAGGTTATAGACTATAAAGGATAGCTTTTTTAATGAAATAAAAAGAAGATGAGAGTATGGAGGGCTATCAATCTCTTTTATTTTTTATGAGATGAAATAATGTTTGACTTTGAACTAGGTAAAACCAAATTTCTTAGGTGTTTAGAAGAGGAACCAAAAAAATTCCTTGACCTTGTGGGAAAGGGTGATGTAACAAAAATAATTCTTTCTAATATCTCAAAAATTTATCAAATTTATTCCCAAACAAGAGGTGGGATTGGGAAACTAAAACATACAAGGGGATAAAACAAAATAGGGAATATAATAGAGGAGATCATTAATTTAAAGTTTGATATTCTTGTTAAGTTGAACTCAAAATTAGATGGGATACAAGATAAAAATTAGAACCATTGGACCTCTATACACCCACTACCTCAAACATCATAACAAACATCCCTTGTAAGACTATACCTCTAGATAAAATAGATGTTTGCTGCATCAACAAAAACAACCATCATATTGAGAAATGTGATATACTCCATGCAATTAAAAATTGCACATAGAATAGTCCTTAAATTGAAGAGGAACTTAATTACATAGGATAGAGGAAAGATGGTAATTTTTCCTACAACTAGCACCCAAATTAATCTCCTTGTTATCCACCTATGAATTGGCTAACTAATCCATGGTCTATATTGTGGCTTGCCCAATAAAGGAAATAATAATAGGGACCTTAATATTGGGGACCCCAAGAATGGACCACCCATTGCTATCCTAATCCTTAGTGACCTAATCAACTTCAAAAATAATGGGTTCGTCCAACCACTTCATCATAGTAGAATCTCAAGTAACCATACAATAAACATTTTCAAGGACCACCCAAGAAACTTTGTTAAATGCTCCTTCAAATACACTAAAATAATCTAAAAATTAACTAGCTAGTCAACCTTAGCTAATCTTCTCTCAAGAAAAATTCTTTCATCAAAATATGGTGATTCAAGCATCCTTGTGATCACGATCTCTATAGGTAGCACAAATATCTCAAACATATTGGTATATTTAGGGACCTCCATTAATATCATATTAGTTGATATGTTGAATACAATATCCCTAACTAAATTGTAGCCCACTTCCACCATTTTACAAATGACTAATTGGATAGTTTCTATTCTAAAAGGTGTTTTTGAATATTTTCCTATTAAAATTGAGTCTTAGGAACATACCGTGGATTCATGGTCCTCCAACCACACACCAAAAAAAAGGTTACTCATTGATCTTGGGCCAACCTTGGCTAGTAATTTTTTCTACCTTCATGAACTATAGATTGGGAGATACGGTAGTCTCCAATACATTCATTTTCAATCAAACATCTTTATATTCACATATAATGCCCTCATTGGACCATAACAATAATTTGTGGGTAGATGAACCAAATATTGATGATAACACATAAAATATTATTTCCTTGGTCATATTTATAATAAAACAACACATAAAAGAAATCGAGGGTGACCTATATGTCTACAAGGAAGATGATGACCTCAAATCACTCCTACAATAAAGTATTTTCAACTTTCCCTAAGATAATCGTCAACATTTTCTTGTAGCCTCCGTAACCCCTTAACCAATATTATTCCTAAAGGTGACATATTTTTCAAGGAAATCACCACCTTTCACATGTTGTAGCCTCATTCACATCCCTTAAGTAATTCGATGAGAAAGTGTAAAATAGTCTTCTCAATTCATCCAAGCACCAAACATGTCTTGATTCTCCCCAAAAAACATTGAACAAAATAATTGATTACCAAAGAATCAAGAACTAAAACTATTCGATTTTTTGATTTCTCATACAAATATTTCACTTAGTAGTATAGTGCTATAAAAGGGATCCATCCTAAAATTTTCACTTACCGCACTCACAAGAAAAATGTAAGACTTGTTAGGCAATCACAATGTAAATTAAACCCATCATTTAAAGATATTGTTAAAACACAAATTAAAAAATATGAAACTAGGATTCATCTTCCTTATTCCAAATAGCCAATGGGTTACTCCTTTGATTATTATCCCTAAAATTAATGGTAAATAGTGAATATGTGATGATTATATAGAGCTCAATAGGGAAATTTTGAGAGATTATTTTCCCTTTCTATTCAATGATCGGGTCTTAGACAATTTATCTCAAAAGAAATATTTTTCTTTCCTTGATGGATTCAATGGGTGCAATAAAATTCAAGTGGCCTCAAAATAAAAAGATAAAAAATATATTTACCTGTATTTGGTAGACATTTGACTAAATAAAACCTTTTATTTAGGTTGTGTAATACACTAGCCACTTTCCAACAAGCTATACTCACTATCTTCATTGAATTAGTAAATGAATACATGAAGGTGTACATGGATGATTTTACTACTCACGGAGGATATTTTGATGAAGCCCTCCATAATTTTGATGAATTCCTAGAATGCTATGAGAAGTGTTAATTATCTAAGTCATGAAAAGTGCTTAATAATGGTTAACCAAGGTATTGCATTTTTAAAGGTATAAAAGAGGATCTCAAAAAATCAAGGCCATAACTTAGCTATCTCTCCCCAAAAATCAAACAAATATTAGGAGCGTCCTTGATCACACAATATAATATAAGGATTTTATAGAAAACTTTATTAAAAGTATAGTTTTCATGTTTTATCTTATCATTAAGGACAATTAGTTTTTGTGGACTAATGATTATCAACAATTTTATTTAACACGATTAGAGAAAAAAAACCTCTTCTCAAGTCTTGAGAGGTCTCAATTGGAACCTCCCATTTTATATACAATTAGATGCTTCTAATAAAACTATAAGGGAAAATCTTATAAAAAAACAAATAAGGGGATGGCATGCATGCTATCTATTAAGTTGGCAAGAAATAACACCATCTAGAAGAAATTATACAAAAAATAAAATATTTACTTGTTTTGGTGTATGCTATCAACAAATATTGTCACTAGATTACTTGATATAAGGTGATTATGTATATCAATCATTTAAAAATTAAATAATTAATGGAGAAACCAATAGTAAGTGGCAGATTCATTAGATGGTTATTACTTTTGTAAGAATTCAATGTGGTGATAATTGACAAACTTTAAAAATGAATGTTGTTGATTTCTTGTCTAGATTGCACATTTTAGGAGGGGATCATGAATTTATTGAAGATGAATTCATATATAAGTAATAATTTTTTGTCCCAACTCACTCACTATGGTTTTCTAACATGCCTAGTTATCAAGCCACAAGGGAGTTTCCATTTGAATTCACCAATAAATAGAGAAGAAAAATATTATTAAAGATAGTTGCACATTTAAATGGTTAAAGGAAATATCATTTAAACATATGACCATAACTCTGTCTTATACAGGCATGTGCAACCTAATGAACCTATGATATCTTAAGGGCATACTATGATGAACCAATGTGAGGATATTAATCATCCCAAAGGACCATCTACAAAGTTCTTAATGTTGGATATTACTAGCATTCTCTACATAAATATATGTTAAGAGTTATGTGAAGCATTGCGACTAATAATAAAGGATGGGAAAACCTATACCAATCTAACCTCAAGTGGTTCTTAAGGCATTTGAGAAGCGGGGGATGAATTTAATTAGATCCACATAGTATTCTAAGAGAAGAGATACATCTTTGTATGTATAGATTATGTTATGAAATTGGTGGAAGTACATGCATTGTAGCTTGGTAAGAAGAAAAATTTGCTAAATTTATGTATGAGAGTATCTTCCTATGATTATGGGAACTAAGGTCTATAGTGTCAGATTCATGACCATAATTTGTGTCTATATTAGACTAATCTTTTATAAAGTACTATCAAATTAAGTACATGAAGTCATCCCCATATCACCCATAAAAAATGGAAGGGTGAAATTTAGAAATCGAGAACTAGAAACATAATAATCGAGATAGCAAAACCCAACAAGAAAGATTGGTCAAATTATATAAGTTAGTTTATGTAGGGCACACAAATCTCACTTGATAAGCAAATCAATACCCAAAATAATATAAGATGATTATTAAATGGTGCTAAAAGGAAATAATTAAATAACTTCATCATTATTTTCAAATGGAATTACATACATTAATGAGTCAATATGTATATCAACACAAGGTTGTGCCTTTACAAAATTTAGCCATGTAGGCTTACACAAAGATAACACAATAGCAATATATATAAATTCAAATGTTGTAATGCAAATTAAGGAAACAACAAGATCATAAATGCATCCACAAAAGAACCATAACATAGTGATTTTCATGAGTGGAAAACCCTCATAGGGCTGAAAAACCACTCAAAAAAATGCATCACTAGCTTAATGAAATGCCTCATTGGCTATAGAATCTCACTGGTTACAAGATGCCTCACTGGCAATGATCATATTGTCTCATTGACATAACCATTTAGAACTTCATTACACATTTATAAATAATAAAGCAATCAATGATAGAGGATCACTCTGTTTCTCTACATAACATTTATCTCCTTAATACTAATACATTTCATATCCTAAAGATTCATAAGAACTGGAATCTTTATCATATAAAACATGTCAAATAATAACCCCATTGTTTTGCATATAGTTTACAAGGTATTCATCTCAGAATTCTGATTTACAACTTCAAAAAGATATGTCTCTATAAAGCATCGAACCCGAAACAATGACAAGTCACTGTTTATATAATAAACAATAATAGATGTAATGCCACCAAATCATAGGACATCATTTAAGAAGGACGAACATACAATAAACGATCAATGAATTAAATAAAGAAGGTATAGCTCATGTATGTATGCGAATACATATATAAGCTAAAGAATATATGAGTATACATTCTTATAAAATCAATAGTTCAATTTACTTTGCAAGAACGCTGTTAAATTAATCTTTCTAATTATATAGAGAAAAAGCCTTGATAATCTAAACAAATTTCCATGATTGAGACAACAATAAATCATTTGCTATGATCTTAATATTCATCATGGTTTAGTGTTAAATATTTGTCCCACTTAAGTATTGACTATCTGATTCATTTATCAATTAAAATTCAACTTAAAGTCTACTAAACAAATCCAATAAATCAATTATCCATTATCATTGAGATAATCATGCAAATACCAAATCTTAGCCTAAATGATAGCTTAGAATAACCGAGGTTTGAGATACACAAATTGTGGAGTTCAAACAATAGAGAGCTAAGCTTTACGGTTAATGATAACATGACTATTGTATTACTCGAAAAACAAAATCTAATACTCATAGTCTAATTTATAATATTGAAATATTTGATTATCAATTTACTTTAAAATTCAACTTATTTTCTTATGCTTCCCAAGTATCTTAGATCTTTGCAAGTCTATATTTCTATTCTATTCAATAAAATCTAGGCAGGTTTATTACTTCAAGCTACGCATGCATGGTTCAAGTTTGGATTATAGATGGAGTTGCCTATTTTTTTTGAATCAGATGTCTTATCGAGAATACATTCATGGACAGGAAAAAATAAATAAATAAAAAGTTAACAAGGTATAACAAATTGATAGAAGCCTCAAGAATCGTGACCTCTTGGAATTCCATTTTAAATAGGTATTGCGTGAAAAATTGAATGAAGAGAGAGACTTACATGCAAGCACAAGTTTAGCAGAGTCATGATCATGGATTGATATGATGGCATGATACATTTAAAAAGGGACTTTAAGGTTGTGTTGGTCGACATTCCAATGAAAGAGGATGCAAAGACAAGTAGGTTAATCGCTTGACAAAATATTTCAAGAGATGCCTTCATATGAGTTGTTCATGCATGCAAAACGTGGAACATGGCTCATGATCTATTTTTCAGAATGCCTCAAAGGATCATGGACTAAAGGGATACCATCAATTTCATGGAGTGTATAGAATAGATTTATAGCAGCATGCTTACGGATCAAGAAGGACCTTTTATCTACTCATCAATTTTGATGGGAAGGCCCAAGAAACTTCAAAACTAATCGGACTCTCAACCTCCTTTCCTGATCCGTTGTGAGAGCTATCGAACAAGTGAAGGATGATCATAAAAGCATAAGGGACTCCTGGGAGTCTAGATAGAAATGCACACAAAACATAGAAGCATAGACAAGGCATGCGATTTGATTCTAGAAATGCCTCAAGGAAATGTGATATCAAGCAATGTCGTGATTGCAGGGTATGATCATACATAAAAATAATTTTCAAAGTAAACTTTAAACACTCCCAAGCAAAAAGGAATTAGAAGGATGAGAAACTTACATGTAGTTACACCTGATATTCATGAAGCCGAACTCCGTTTCCATTACGAGCATCCTCCCAGCACACCATGTTACCAAATCTGGTGTCTTAAACAAATTATGGACATCCACCAACGTTTAGACTAGAGGGATTTTGAGATTGAGCTAAGAGATCACAAGAAATCTATCATGCAGAATGGGTGATTTCTAAGAGAGCCACATCCTAGAGAAATTACTTGATCAATGAGAAAATAAGAAACAAAGTGCTTAAGAACAATGGTCCTTAATTGCTCGAGGCACATAATTGCTAATTCAACTTTATTATGCAAAGTTTTGAGAAGAATGACTAGCATCCTATCTATTTCAAGAAGCATGGTTTGAGGCAAAATACAACAATGCAATGTTATCATTTAGTCTTTTATAACATTGTACAATTGGTAACCTTTTTATCTTGGACTCTACAAGGTCCTTTATCAACTGATATGAGAATTAGAAAAACTACTGACGCTACATGCATTGGTGTGATAATTTGTATCCGCATTTAAATGTAAAATCTAAATAATAATATAAAAGTGCAATGCTTGGCAAGGATGACCTGATCATGATGGCGAACTGGTTGTGGCTGTGGTGAAGAGTGTCGTCTCAGCTGAATTTTCCAAACTCCATCCCACTCTTGTCCGTTATTCTTAACACCTCCTTTCTTTCACTCTCTTGCAATTCCTTTCCTCGATCTTTTCTTTTGCACATTGAAAATTGTGAATGAATCTTGTGTGTAGAGAGAATGAGAGATCATTTTCTTTTCTTTTTTTCTATTTTTATTTTGCTTTGTTTTTGTGTTTTGTTTTCTAAATTTAAGTCCTTTTTCTATTGTTTTATTTCTCCTCTTTTTGTTTTATTGTTTTATTTGTTTTCGTCTTTCTTTTTCTATTATTTATCTCCATTGTTATAAAAAAGAATAAATATTCTAATTTCATTTCATGCATAGATTTTTATAACTAAACATAATTTTAACAATTTATTTTATCACATACACAATTATCTAAATAATAAATAAATATAATTTATTT
Source organism: Sequoia sempervirens (assembly GCA_007258455.2). Classification (NCBI taxonomy): domain Eukaryota; kingdom Viridiplantae; phylum Streptophyta; class Pinopsida; order Cupressales; family Cupressaceae; genus Sequoia; species Sequoia sempervirens. Next base: position 20,989 of record VDFB02312450.1, read on the forward strand.
CCTTCCTATACAATTTTAATAAAAACCAATATATAAATAAATTAAATCTACTTTTACTTCAATAAGAGCATATTAATATTTAACTAATAATTTAATTAAATGGCAACTATAAAACATAAAAGTGATTTATTTTTCTACCAAAGGCGAGAGGCAATTTATTGACATAATTTATATATGCAAAGACAAATGCAACTATAATGCCAACTAGGTGCCTATGTGTGCAGATTCCCTTTCACCACAAGTCGCCACCAATCCTATTACACACATGAGTCAAAGTTTGGTCAACGATCATTAAAATAGTAATATTAAATTGAAAATAGGGGTCGTGACAATTTATGTAATGTCCCCTTCTCAAACCTAATCGACCATGTGACCATTGGCCTTTTTCTGGAAACCCGAAGGCTAGTCGGAAGGTAAAATTAGGGTTTCCTAATTTTGAGGAGGTCATTGCTCAGAGATGGTGGATTCAATGGCAGATTCTTTCTGGGTTTTCAGAGAGCTTCGCAGTGGTATGTTCATCTCGGCATTTAGAGCACTTTCTGGAATTTACTATTTTTAGTAAATTCTATTTTTAGCAGCTTTCCAGTTGAGTTCAGCTCGGTTGACTTCCTGCTTCAGTTGGTCAGATGTTTTGCTCAGTATTGGCTTCGGGGCACATTCAGAAGGATAAGTTAAGTCATTTAATTAAAAAGTCACGTTTTAATTATTATATTTTAACGTTGACCCTTGGCCTAGATGTAATGACTTAATGATTGTTTTTAAAAAGTGGTCTTTGCGGGTGGCGCCCTCATTAAAAGATTATTTTAATTATTCCCAAAGTCAAAGCAAGGTTATGAAGGGCGCATTTATCAAAGTATGATATTTATTTAAAATATCAAATCTTAAGCCTTGAAGGAAAAGTACGCCCATCCTTGAGGAGATTGGGTTTTGACCTAAAAGTGGATTTTAGGGTTTTGAGAAGTCAACTGGAGAATTATAAAAAGGAGTCTTGGAGCATCATTTCTCATCTTTGGTCGACTATACTGTTATGCTGCCGGATTGGCTCTGGAACTGCTTCGAGGAATGAAGACCTCCTAGCTCGGGCATCACTTCGTGTTTGCAAGACAACATCTAGTGGTGAATTCAGTCTATTTGTGAGTGCATCTTAGTTCATACATTTTGTGTTCAGTATTGCATTGTTAGATCTTATTTGGCATTTTAGTGTTTTCAGCTTTGCATCATTTAATACAGCAGATTTCATGTTTTACTCATATCTTGAAAAAGACAAAAAATATAGTTATGGGTATCATTCATTCCTCTTTGTTAGACCTAGGCGCCTTAGTTTCCAAGTTTGTGGATTTTTTAGTGAATGCATTAATTTTTAAAAGGAGGTCGACTTTCTCAGCTAGGCCGTACCATGTACTTGCTTTGGAAATTGTGCATTTTTCATTAAAGGCACTTTGAGTCTGTTTCATGTTATTGGTTTGAGCGCCATCATGCTAGGATTGTTGTGCAACAGAGATCATGTCATTTGAGCAAGTTACTAGGGATTTATGAGCATTTGAATAGATCCATAAACTGCTGTTATTTCTTTTAATGAGCAGATTTGTAACAGAAAACAGAAAACAGCATCTTGATCCTTGATAGTATTTTGATTTTGGTATTCATATCCAAGATATAAGTGCTTCTCTGTGATGTAATGCTGATCATTTAATTTCACAAGATATTGGCTGGCGAATTCTTATTATTTTGTACAACTGACAGTAGTACTGGCAGTCCTTCTTTCTTGTTCAAATCTGGTTGTAATTCTCAGTTTCAATTAAGTTATTATAATAGTTATAACTCCGCCCTATGGTCGCTACTTCCCATTCTGGGTGAGCAAGCACATTATGGGTGTCGAGTAGTTTCAGCTTCAGCATTTCATTTCAAGCTTTGCTTTCTGTAATCACTCCGTCATATGGTCGCCCCTCACTCCGCATTGGACTGGGTAGCACATACTTGACGTTGAGTTCCTTTCTGTATTTAGAGTAGAAGACCCTCTGACCAATGCTCGCCATCATCGGTGCCATTCTGGTTAGAGTTGCTTTCTTGCACGTTTTGGTTTATCATCTAACCTTAACGGGTGCATGCTTTGTCATTTGTAATCTGATTAATTGAAAAAACAAAAAAAAAATTGGCTCGGAATATTTCAATTTAGGTCTATAATACCACTTGGAAATAAACCATGAGATTTAATCCCTATGAGTTAGTTTTTGGGAAGAGACCAAATTTTTTATTTAAATTTGAGATTCAAAAACTAGGGACAATGATTGAGGTAGGACTAAATTTGACCCAAACACAATAAAATAAAATCCTAAAGCTAAATGAGTTGGATAAATTATGAATGAAGGCACTTCACTAATCATAATTATCTAGCATCAATAATAGTTTTGACACAATCAATACATTTGTGAGAACTTCAAGACTAAAGGTTGGGATTTTGATGTAGAAGCATCTAGGTCCATGCGTAATCCTGCGTCACCCAAAAAATTTGTTATTTCAGAGGTTTCAGTAAGGTCTCATGAAAGCAATTTTATAGGCATAATTTAAACTGTATTTTGAATTTGATGGTCAAAATTTTTAAGTCCAAGCAATTAATAGTTTCGAGGATTTAAAGTTATTGCAAAATTCAATTTCTTGCTGATAGATGAATTATATTGTTAGTGTTGTCTTCATATTTGTTTCTTTCATGATTCCCTCAATATGTCATACATTGATTCAAGTTGATTCTGAGAGACATGATGGAAAAATATGAAACCATTCTTGCACGATATGCTTCATTTAAAAAAAAATTTGGATATAGCAAAGGAAGGAAAACCATTATGAAAAGGAATCGATTAACCTACCAGCTAAAGAGGCAACGCCTCATCTTCCTGTTTTAGCGAAGGGAAATTAATTTTAAAAGAAATAGTACGACAAACTAAAAAGGGTGTAGTTGACAAGAGATAGAGGGGAAGACAATGAAGTGAGAAAACACGTAGAGGCTCCCCTCATACCCACGCTAGGAAGGAATGACATGCTGCGTTGAAAAGAAAAAGAAGCGTGGGAAGAGGAGACCGAAGGGGGGCACGATGGTTGAGGGAGACTGGCACGACAGTGGGAAGGTAAGATAACCTCTGCACCACCTAATAAATCTGAGATGGTATATTAATTGCCAAGCATGGTTAAAGTCCATATCATGAGAAAAAAAGAAGAAGAATAATCCATTAAGCCAATGAACTGCTTGGAGAAGAGGACGCAGGCTTAGTAGGAAGAGTTCAAAAGAGTTTGAAGGGGCGCATAGTGAATATGTGCCATGAATAAAATTTAATTTAATGAATGCAAATGATGCTGAGGAAAGACTAGTAAACCGCGCCACACAAGGAGACATATTTGCAAAATTCAAAGTGGAAGATTGACAGGTCACACAAGTAGCTACAAGGCAGAGTATAGACGAGAGGGAGGTGGAAAGTGAGCAACATGGGACTGTTAATAAAGTTTGTAGAGAAACCAACAAAGGTTGTGCCACAATTAAATTAGAACTTATAGGGCCGATGGAAGTAACAAAGAAGCTATGATGCACATGTGTCAAATGAAAGAAAGGGGTTGCCTTTGAGTTATAATGGATGGAGAAATAACAAATTGGGTTGTATACATAATTCACGCATTGGAGAATATGCATATTCTGCATAAAGACAATGTAGGAAATTATTTGAGCAGTGTTTGTCAAAGAAGTTGTGCAAAGATTATGTAGAAGAATAAAGTCTTGAAAGGGACCAATTTATATGTAGATTGGAAAACCTGCGATAATGGGTGGAGAGCTCGATATAAAGGAAATTCACATAAGTCGGCTAAGGCAACTTTCACACGAGAGATAGATAGATGGAAGTCGTGCTAGATAGAGAGGAAGACTATGCAGATGTTAATATTGTTTGTCAAAAGCTTCTAGAACTTCAAAATGATGTGAAGGTTGATGAGGGGCTACAACCAAGTAAATACCCTGGAGACTAAAGATTAAAGCAAAGAATGCAGCGAGAGGGAGTGTCAGCTTGACGAAGAGATGAAGAATTGGAACCAAAGGGCAATCAAACTGCTTGGAGAATAGATTGTAAATTTTCATGAAACTGAAATAAAGTTATTTGGTTTTTCAAATTGAGTAATTTGATGTGCAATTGCTAATCGATTAAAATTAACACAAGTTATTGTCAATTTTGGTTTAATCATTTTCTGAGTTGTTTGTAATCTAGAATTTGGAATTTGAGTTGAGTTTTGTGTTCTTTCTTCATCAAGTGGCATTAGAGCCAGAGGCTCTAAGTGTGTGGATAGAGCGTTGACTGAGAGGCAGTTCACACTAGGACTTGCAGCTGGAGAAGGAAGTGAGCAGAGGTTTTGGGGGCACAAGCAGATTGTCGAACGTGAGGCAGCTTGTGACAGAACCTATGGATAGTGGAAGTGTGATTGAGGAGCTCAAAAGTATCTTTGCAAGTGTGGAGAGTCCTGAGTAGTTGAGGTCTGGAAAGTGAAAAGTTGGAAGTGGGAGTGAGAATCTCAAAAGCATTGTTGTAGGTGTGCGGAGTCTTGAATATTTAGTTAAGAATAGAAAGTGTAGAAGAAAAGTGTTGTGGCAATGATAAATTATAGTAGAAAAAGTAGAATCTTCATGAGATCGAGGTAAGATTGTAGCATGGTGGTGGTAAGGGTGATTTGATAGTAGTGAAGACATTCCAGAGGAGGGAATGGAGAGAAGAGGAAGAGCATTTGGCAGAGGAGGTCAAACTAATTGGTAGAGGAGGTCGAGCTTTCAACAACGAAGTTCGCTGGAGATTATTCGCTGTCTCAAAAGGTGGTTCTATCACATAACTCCACCTTTGTGAGCCCATACTCACAAATTTCTTACCCGACATGTCTGATGCAGGAGCATTCGGGTCCATGCGCAATCCTACATCACCCAACAAAAAAAAATATTTCAGAGGTTTCAATAAGGTTTCATGAAAAGCAATTTTACAGGCATAATTTAAACTATATTCTAAATTTGATGGTGAAACTTTTAAGTCTAAGCAATTAATAGTTTCAGGGATTTAAAGTTATTGCAAAATTGAGTTTCCTACTGATAGGTGAATTATATTGTCAGTGTTGTCTTCATATTTATTTCTTTCATGATTCCCTAAATATGTCGTACGTTGATTCGAGTTGATTCTAAGAGACATGATGGAAAAATATGAAACCATTCTTGTATGATATGCTTTATTTCAAATAAATTTGGAAATATCAAAGGAAGGAAAACCATTCTGAAAAGGAATCAGTTAACCTGCTAGCTAAAGAGGCAATGCCTCATCTTCTTATTTTAGCAAAGGGAAATTAATTTTAAAATACATAGTATAGAAAACTAAAAAGGGGGACAGTTGACACTTGAGATAGAGGGGAAGACTAAGTGAGAAAACACGTACAGGATCCCCTCATACCTGCCCCAGGAAGGAATGACATGTTGTACTGAAAAGAAAAAGAAGCGTAGGAAGAGGAGACCGAAGGGGGGGGCGCAGTGGTTGAGGGATACTGGCATGACAGTGGGAAGGTAAGATAACCTTTGCATTGCCCAATAAAGCTGAGATGGTATATTAATTGCCAAGCATGGTTAAATTCCATATCATGAGAAAAAAGAAGAAGACATTAAGCTAAAACTCCCTGGAGAAGAGGAGGACATTAGCTTAGTAGGAAGAGTTCAAAAGAGTTTTAAGGGGCGCATAGTGTATATGTGCCATGAAGAAAATTTAATTTAATGAATGTAGATGATGCTGAGGAAAGACTAGTAAACTGCGCCATACAAGGAGACATATTTGTAGAATTCAAAGTGAAAGATTGACAGATTGTGCAAGTAGTTGCAAGGCACAGTATAGACGGGAAGGAGGTGGAAAGTGAACATCATGGGAGGTTAATCAAGTTTGCAAAGAAACTAACAAAGGTTGCACCACAATTAAATTGGAGTATAGGGCCGATGAAAGTAATGAAGAAGCTATGATGCGCATGCGTTGAATGAAAGAAAGGGGCCGCCTTTGAGTTATAATGGATGGAGAAATAACAAACTAGGTTGTGTAGGTAAGTCACGCATTGGAGAATATGCATATTTTGCATAAAGACAATGTAGGAAGTTATTTGAGTGATGTTGGTCAAAGAATCTATGTAGAGATTATGTAGAAGAACAAAGTCTTGAAAGGGGGTGATTTATATGCAGATTGGACCTGTGATAATGAGTGGAGATCTTGATATTAAGGAAATTCACATAAGGCGGATAAGAAAACTTTCACACAGGAGATAGATAGATGGAAGTCATGTTGGATAGAGAGGAAGACCGCACAGATGTTAATGGTGTTTGTCAAAAACTTTTGGAACTTCAAAATGATGTGAAGGTTGATGGGGGGCTGCGACCAAGTAAATGCCCTGGAGACTAAAGATTAAAGCAAAGAATGCAGCGAGAGGGTGTGAGAACATGAAATGTCAGCTTGATAGAGAGATGAAGAATTGGAACCAAAGGGTAACGAAAATGCTTGGAGAATAGATTGTAAATTTCCATGAAACTGAAATAAAGTTATTTGGTTTTTCAAATTGAGTAATTTGATGTGCAATTGCTAATCGATTAAATTTGACACAAGTTATCAATTTTGGTTTAATCATTTTCTGAGTCGTCTGTAATCTAGAATTTGGGATTTGAGTTGAGTTTTGTGTTCTTTCTTTATCAACTTTACTTTTTTACTCCAAGTAAAAATATTTAAAGGGTGAAAACTACACCCATTGGTTGGGTCAATATAAGATGAAAGAATTTTTTAATGATAAATTTACATAGTTGAAACCAATTGATAAGGATACTAGAACACTATTGGTGAATGGGTATAGGTTATCATTATATCAATGCTTGATCACCAAGGAGGATTTTACCAAACATATGTTATATTTGTGAGACCCCACCTTTTGTGATCCTTGTTGACTCTATGTTTCCTTGATGATATTATGAATCTTGCTTGAGGTTTTTCATGTGTATCTATGATTTTACATTATATAGGAGTTTTGTGGATGATAGTTTTATTTCATTCACATAGTTTATGTTCTTATGCTTGTTTTGTCTTGGTTATCATGGGATATTGACTTGTGATGGATTTTGACTAATCATTGCTAGTTGTAGTTATATTGTGATTACCAATTGATGATCTTATGTGAATATGCAAGTAAAATTTATTTAGATGAGATTTAAAAGTTAAACGTTCATTTGTGATGGATTATCCAATTATACAATTTCTATGTGATCTCGTAGATAACTATTGCAGATAAGGATTTTTAGAAAAATGACAACTATTTCAAAATATTATTTTGATATATGTTAGAATTTGTTGTTGATGCTTTGATTATTATTACTCCTTATGATATACTAACACCTATGGTTGAATAAGCAAGTAAAATTTCCAATGGAATTCAAAGGTCACATGGCTATTTCCATCTATATTACTTCTTGTGACTGTCGATCTTAAACCGTATGAAGGAATTAAGATTATTGTTTGTGTGGTATAATGTGTTGTGATGTCATTTAATTGTAAGAAAATTTTATTTTTATTGTTCTTGTCAATTATCTTATAGTATTTTCCTTTTTGTAATTTATGTGGCTTTTATGTAATTGGTTAAGTTTTTATAATCTTAAAATGACCCTAGGTGCTAGGTATATGGGTAAGGGGTTTGTCAAACCTTATAAATACCATTTTAAGTGTTTTAACACCTTACAATCCCCACTTATAAAGGGTGGAAAAAGTGGGAGTTAGTTGGTGGTTTGGGTAGTTAAGAAAGGATTTTTTTTTTCCTTTTTCTATTTATGATTCTTTCTTTGAAGGAGAGAGGGCTTTTCCATCTTGTTGTATTCTTTCTTTTATTTTAAAATTTCATTTTGTAGAGAATTTATAGGAGAAGTTAGGAAGAGAAGAGAGTAGAGGAAGGAAGGGATTGAAAGGAGGAGACTTGGAGAGTCTTCACCAACTTCTTTCATTTTTTGATATAGCATTTTCAAGGTAGGGTCTAATCCCTCTTGCAAGACTTTTGTGAATGAATGTTTGTTTTTTGTGTAAGATATTTATAGAAAGAAAATGTTGAATATATTGTGTCACTTTATTGTGTTTTGTGTGGGGATAGAGTTTGTGCATTGGTTGTATTGTTCTTGTTAGTATGTTTGTGTGGAGTAAATCTCCTCTTGAGAGAGTTAGGTCCTCCTTGTACTTGGGGTTTGAGTGGGTATGACTCCCTTAAAGGGGTTTCATATTTTGTGTATGAGTACCCACATGGTCTAATCTTGGATATGAGTATCCATTTATGTGCACTTTATGGAAAAATAAGGGGTATATAAATGAGAGGTTGTGTATTGATGTTGTTGGAAAATTGGAAATGTGTGATTATGAAATGTGATATATTTATATATGTGATAAATATTCTTCCCCTTAGTGGTTGAGCCTCCACTCGCCCTCCGAAGGATTCCAAGAGGGTATCCTTTGTGTTGTGTGGGTTTTGATAGTGTTGTTGTGATGTGAAGAAACCTGTAATATGAAATTCTTTATGAAAGAGTCAAAATGTTATGTGTTGGAAATGTGATGTGTGTGTGCACCTTGAAAAGCTACGTGACCCCTTTGCTCGGGGGTGGGTTGATTTTTCAACCCTATGGTTGGGTGGAGAGCCCATTGGCCTATGTGGTTTTTTTGTTGTTTTATTTTTCTAGGTTCATGTGTTGAAGTTGGAGACTACTTTGAGAGCTCATCAAAATTGAGGTTTACAAGATGTATGTGAGTTATTATGAAACTTGGGAAGATTCAAGTATTCATGGGAAAATTTATGTATAGTGTGTTGTGTAAATGAGTATATTATACTATGTAAGTTGTGTAAAAACAAGAAAATAAAGTTGTTTAATCTTTATTGTTACATACTTGCATAGAAAGGAAATATATAGATTCTTCATTTCAATGCATAAAGTTCAATTTAGTATTATTATTCTATTGAGTAAAAAATGTAAATTACATATAAACAAAGTTAGTTAAGGAAATAAGTTAATTGGAATGATATTTATCAATTTAGAATCTTGTTCATAAATTAGTTTTGTGAAAGTTGAGAAAAAAGAAAATTCATTTTACGTTATATGCTTAATGTTATAACTCTAGTTACTTTCTAAATTATTTGAAGAATTTGTTTTCCAATTTTACATATGCATGAAAATATATGATTTTTTTCTTATAAAAAAACCCTTAACATGATGTTAATTAATATATATATATGGCCCCATGGAATCAAATATATTCCCTTCAACTACAATCCAGGGGTGAGCTTCTATGTCCATCCTTTGCCTTCCTTCACTCCACTGGGGGTGTAAGACAAGCCCTATCCTCCCACACCAACTCATCTCCATCAGTTACTGGATCCAAGGAAATTAGAGCTCCATTGTGGGTATGCTACTAGATATGGACATGTAGGATCTATCTATCTATCTATCTATCTTTCTTTCTTTCTTTGTCCTACCTTTCTTCTGGAGGACCTTCCTTTCTCTCCTTTCTATCTGTCGAGAATGTTAAATCCAGAAGGAAGGTTCAATCTTCAATCAAAGGTAAGGAATATATGGTTAGTACTAGGGCTTCACCATCGGGGGGTGGGAGGATATAGATATACCTTAGGTCGGTACCAAAGTAACCCACTGACCATAAAATGAATAGGTCAGTTCCTTATATATATATATATATATACAAACTTATTTAATTTTCATATTATAAATAATATATATATGAAATTAATTATTATTTTTAATAAACACATATATAATAAATAACATATAAATAATATTTCCCTTGTTTATGGGAAGTCGTAGGTTGATCCTTGTGTTAATCCCAAGAAAGATGTGAAGTGGAAACCATTGGATGAAGGTTGGATGGAAGTCAACTTTGAAGGTGTGTCCAAGAGCAACTAAGGGCTATTAGGAGCAAGATGCATTCTACATGACAAATTAGGGAGAATACTTGTGGAAGAAGCAAAGAAGCTACCAGAAGGGATGAAAACTGAGGTTGAGATACATGAAACATGGTTGGGGATAGTATTATGCTAGAGAATGGGTTTCAAAAGGCTACATTTGTTGGGAGATTCATTGATCATAATCAATGCCATATGAAAGAAAGAGACTCCTAAGTGGATAATTCAAAGTTATGTTAAGATGATTCGGGAAGACATAGCTCATTTAGAAGATTTCAAACTCTCCCACATATATTGGGAGGGGAACATGAAGGCCAATATCCTATCCAAGTGGGCTCTTGATGTGATTACCAACTATGAAGATTCAAGCTAAAGAGATTTGGTGCAACTCTCACACACACAAAGGACAATGAAAGGAGTACCACGGAGGTGAGCAGAAATAAATCAACTGACAAAGCAGAGTAATGGCTAGATCAAAAGGCGGCGATCCAAATTTAAGAGCATGCAAGGAAAACTTTTCCATACCACAAAATGCAGAATGGAAACAACAATTAGCCTAGATGTGAGGGATAGGAAAATGGCCTTCCTAGGAAGAGTCTCAAATCAAAGGTTGCAAAATGTTTTTAACATGGATGATTCAAAATCCATGGAAGTGATCAAAGGAATTATGGGAGTGTGTTTTCTTACCTCCAACTATAGATATAGAGTAAATAGCAACATTGCCTCTATATTTATTGCATGGTTGCTATAGGCGAGGGAAGGCCCAAAGATGGTAAGGTGGCTAATGAGACATATGGTGAAGGCCTAATGGAGAGAAGGAATGGGTAGTAGCAGGTTGGGATCTAAGTCCAACAACAGAGGTGTGGCCAGAGCTGGCATTGAGAATGGCCCATGGGTTCCCTTTATTATGTGGAGCATGGGAGAGGACATGAATGCTAGAATGCAGGTGATGCTCAGGCATGTAGTAGTACTAAAGGAACTCACTAGAGTTTACCTGATGCAAGCGAGAAAGGGAGTGCTGGTGCTCCTAGTAGTATTGAAAATGGAGGAGGTGAGCTCAGAGAGGGGAGAAGATGTATTTGTAGAATTAAGGAGAGGTGATCAACAAGAGCCAATGATATATACAACTTTTTGCTATGTAATGGAATGTTCAATTCTAAGTTAATGGTGATGTATTTAGGTACGGCCCCCTTAGTTCCATTTTGACATATAAAAAAATATAAATAATATTATTTAAAAATATTTGTAAATTAAAAATAAAACAAGTTAAAAATATATAAATAAAATTTATATTGTTAAGGGGGACAGAGACCACCCCATACCCTCATGAAGGGGGCAGTACAACCTCCATGGGGCATCGCCCACCATATATGATCACTTTTCATTGCATTTTAAAACATAAAAAAATGAGTAGTTGTGACCAATGTCATAGTATAGATTAACTATACCTGATCCATACGAATTCAAGGCATATTTAACCCACTAAGCATCAATCCCAATAACATCATTCACTATAAACAAAGACAAATAATCCATTAAAACTAACATTCTAAATCATGAAAGCTTGACAAACCTCTAATCTAAGACATTGAAACTCATCCTATTGGGGGAGTGGTGTCGCATTGATGTGGAATGGCAACCCTTTCCCAATCCCTTGGATACTGATCTTGTTTCAATCAATTCTATTGAAGAGAATCGATGAAATCGATGAGATATATGTGATAAAACATGATTTAAATGCTAAATTAACATGATATATGCTAAAATGATCGATATGGGTGTATGCAAAGCTATTCTAAATGTATGTAAGCTTCAAAAGTTTAAAATCCTAATTACAAAACATGCTAAATGTATGCACCTACGTTATCATGGAAGCCATTAATGGATGCTTTAAGCTAATGATGCAAGTAAATTAAACTAAAAGGATGCTAAATAAGTGCTAAATATGAGTGCAAGTGAAAGTGATTTTAACAGCATAAGTTTGCTCTTAAAAGATGGATCCATTTATCTCTAAATAGTGACCTATTTATAGGAAAGCAAATGAGAAATGAAGGGTTAAGATTAAAAAGGCTAATCAATGGTCAAGGATGGAAGAAGTTGGAGGCATGGATCATGGATTCTCATCAAGGGTTGAAAATGCAAAATGATACTTAATCGAGGGCTTACATTCATCCAAACAAGCACACTTTTAACCTGTACAAGAGGTCACAAGTTAACTTGCACACAAGAAATTTTAAGTTAACTTACACATGAAGTTTTGAGTTAACTTGCACATGAAGTTTTGTAAGAATATTCCCTTTTTCAAATGAGTGAGGAAATAGATATTTTGCAAATTAAAACAAAGTTTAATTGTGCAAAAGGGGAAGGAATATTCCATGAGAATATTCCCCTTGTGGAGGAATGTGCAAAGGAGGAATATTCCCTTGCAAGTGTGAGAATTAGTAATTTGATAATTAAAAAAAGTTTTAATTATGTAAATTAGGGGAATTATATGATATTCATTAAATAATTGATTTAATGGAGATCAAATGAAAAAGCAATGGATGAGATTGATTTGATCTATCAATGGTCACAAATGAAAGGAGGATGAAATGTGGATCAAGTATTCTCATTAATGGATGAGAATCAAATATCACATGGACCAAGAAAAGATCAAGGGCTCACAATCATGCAAACAAACACACTTTGCAACAATTTTAAAAAGTTGTTTCAAAGTTTGTTTGGAGTAATCATTACCTTTTTATTTGGAGGAAAATATGAGAATATCCCTTTAGAATATTCCCTATACAAGTGGATGAGAGGGAAATTATAAATTTAGTTAATTAAAACTAAATTTGAATGTGCAAGATGAGGAATGTGAGGATATTCACTAAATTATCGATTTATTTAATGAAAAGGAGATGCAAATATGATATTTAATTAAATAGTTTAGGTTATTTAATTAAATAAGAGGACTTAGTGTTAAAATTAAATAATTTGCATTATTTAATTAAATCAGATGAAATTTCAGTGTGAGAGGGGGTGAATTAACCCAATTAGGTCAATTAGATTAATAGGTGAAAATGAGGCATTTAATTAAATAATTAGGATTATTTAATTAAACAAGCAAAAAGAGGATGGGTTTGAGGATGAAATGATGCTAGTTATCCAATGTGATCCATTGAAACATTTTTAGGTGTCTACATTTTGCCCCTCTTTGAAGCAATGTACTCGTTGCATTGGTTCAAAGATTGATGCTAATTTTGATGCTAATGATGATGTTGATGACGATGCATAAACAAATATGAATGATCTCTTTGAGATGTTGATAGCCAAGCTAAAATTGATTGATTTGATTGATTGATTGATAATATTGTTGAGGATTCACAACAATGCAAGGATTGTGTTGAATAACATGAGGATTGGTAGGGAAAGATATATCCCAATGATGATTGATTTGATAATTTAATAAAGATTTGCTAGCAAGGCTAGGAATAAAGTTCGTTAGATGATTTGATATCGATATGATTGAAAGATGGTTGGTTTCCCCCTTGAGAGATCGATTAGAGAATAAAATGTTATGATCGGGCTCACGATAGGTGAAAATCAGACATTGAATCAAATAGCTACAACTTTACAGTTTGTTGAGCTGAAGATAATATAGATGCCCCACCATGCCCCAACATAAGATGGATTGTTATCATGATAGCTTAGGTATTGATGTAGATAGATTTCATGATGTATAAACAGTCATCAACTATGGGTAGCCTCATGTAAATTTTGATGTAGATCACATAGAGTTGATGCTTGGATAGAAATGTTAGTAAAGATAGAATAATAAGAAGATAAGATGGATGGAAGTAGAAGAATGAAATGGATATTGATTAACTATTAATTTTGAGATTGATTCAAAATTCCAACAAGTCCTTGATCCACCGAGACTTTATTAGATTATGGTGACGAGACATGCATGATCTGATGATTTGCTCATATCTTAGGATTGGGATTTTCTGTCATTCCTTATTTTTTATATAACACATAGACACGATGCATCAAGGTATTGATAACCAGGATGGCGTTGTATCTAGTTTAATGGAATTTGACTCTACAAAGAGATAGGATAGTTCTTGTTCACATCTTGATATACAAAAACTTCGTCGAAATGTAGTTTAGAAGTTTAAAATTAGAATATCTTGGACCAAAGCGTACACAATATTCAACAATCTACTCCAAACGACCTCCCTACACACAACTAAGCAAGTATGCACCAAGATTATTTTACAAGAATATCCACAAGCACAATAAACAAAAAATAATGATTGATGCCCCATTCCTTTCTGTCTAAATCATTAATTTCTCTCTAAATCATTAAGACATCGTCGAAAGGTCCTCAAAATGGGTCATTAAGATAAATCATAAGAACAAATTAAAGACAAATAGTCAATGTTATCTATTTCTCTTGCCAGTTTATTTTAGCTTAGGTGATTTCTAATACTAATGCCCATTGAAGGAAGGATACATCCTAGGACATGTTGATCAGGGGGTTTGATTAGGATGAGGTGTTTGATAATCCATTGATACAAACTTCACTGACTCGTTTACCTATGACCTAGACTTTAGATTTTGACATTTAGGTTCTCACTTTATGACTTGCAATACTTGTTTTCTCTTTGTTTTGCCAAAGGTTGAAGGTGACGCTCGATTTATTATCAATGGAAGTTTATTGCAGGTGAAAGCGAGATGGGATGGGTGGTTTTGGATTTTCTGGAATATTTCAATGTTTTTGGTATTTTGAAAATGTTTTGAGGCTGTTTTTGGTCTTTTTGAAAGTTTATGTGAATGTTTTGGTTTTTGGTTATTTGAGGCTATTTAGGGTTTTTCAAGGATATTTGATGTTGTTTAGGTATTTTGAATGTTTTCTGAGTGTTTTTGTATTTTATGAGTTCTCAAATGTTTTTGGGATTTTTTTGTTATTTGAATGTTTAGGGATTTTTCAATATTTTACAAATGTTTAAGGTTTTTTCAAAATTTTAAATGTTTTTGGCTTTTCCGAGTTTCGACCAAGAACCTAACCTAAAAGAATTATCCTAGGGGCCTCGGGGGCTGATCAAAGATAAGTCTTTCCTACGTTATACACATAAAGACCATGTAGTTCAACTGACATGACTTATTGAAGATGAGATATGAACAATTGATGGAATGCCAATTTACTATGACAAACTCCTAAAGGATTGACCTAGGGTGTCTCAAGGGCACATCAATGATGGCCTTGCCTATGTTCAAGCTTAGAGACAACGTAGTTCAAGATGGTTCTATTTTTGGATTTTTTGTTGTTCGACCTTTTTTAGGGATTTTTCATGTTTTTCGGTGTTTTGGATTTTGACTTTACAATTGTATGAATGTTTTTGGATTTTAGTTGTATAGGATTTTGCAAATGTTTTTTGGATTTTTGATGAGATTTTGAGGTAAACTATACCTAGATCATGATGTTGATGTCACGCTATGAGATATAAGACATGGATCAAGAGTTATTTGGAAACAAGAGTGCAATAACCTACCCCTAGTGTCTAGCAATGCTTCATAGTTTAATGAACAAACCAAGATAGTTAATGTATACACAAAGAGTTTCAATAGAGTTTTATCATGCTAGATATAGGCTATGAGACTTCGTGAGATAAAATGGTAAAGATCTTGTTAGAAGTTTTCCATGAGTAGAGTTGAAGTATATGCCAAATCTCTGTTAGGATCAAGATAAAGTGTAATATTTGGATAAATATGGATTGGATGGATGGAGGCAATATTAGATTTATCACGAAAAGGATGAGATGCTTATGTCTGAGAAGGATCATATAGACACTCAATTCTACTCATGATGCCTGTTTGCCATGTTTTCGCCATAGTACTTGCCCAAAGCGCCACCGTAGTGGTTTTCACTGGAGGATGATTTTTATCTTACTATTTTCTTGATTTTTTGCTTTTTGGAAATTTTTCCCACGTGTTGAACCACTTGGTGGTATTGATGTAGAGGCCACTATCATAACATGCCAGCGATATTCTGTCTGAAGAAGCTACTTTGCTAAGATACAAGCACTTGAATGCAACCTTGAAGAACTTTGAATTGCCTTATAGATACTAGAATTAACCTTGTCTATGTGCTCACATTGCGATATGGTACCTTCAAAATCCTTATTATGAAGGGTAGTTTCCAACACACGATGAATGTGAGAATTGGATATCATGAATGGAGTGGAAATTGACATGTATGAAGGAATATGAAATGGATTGGTTGATATTTTGGAACCTTTGACTCTCCAAACTTGGGAAGATGAGCGATGATGGGTGGGAATGGAGGTTTTCATGGAATTAGGACCAACCACTGGATATACTTTTTTCCTTGCTTGAGAAGTCTATTTTTTATTTGAGGATGCTTTTGATGGATACCTTTCCCCTTTTTATTTTTCCCCATAGTTTCTTTGACTGATGGAGTATCTTTGGGATTATTTTCTTTATTTTTCTTTGGTATCCATTGTATTTGCTTTGTCCTTTGTGCTTTACTGCTTCATTTTCTTTGATGATATTATCCTTGCTTTGATAGGAATTCTTCTTTTGACGTTGGTACCAATTTGCATATGAGATGATGGGTGAATGCATACTCATGATATGGTTGGTTGTAGTGTTGACAGTATTTTTACCATAAGGATCCTTTGTGCCCCATATGTTGATGTTTATTGTAGACAAGATTGCCCCCCGCATTGTGAAGGTATGATCAATACCTAATCCTTTTCCTTGATAATGTATCCTCTAATCCATAGCCACTGAATATGACTTGTCATGAACACATAATATTGATATGGGTTCCTGCTGTTCAAGAATATGAACTATTTTCTCTAGCTCTATGACATCGTTATCTATTGATACT
The DNA here is from genome assembly GCA_007258455.2 of Sequoia sempervirens. Classification (NCBI taxonomy): domain Eukaryota; kingdom Viridiplantae; phylum Streptophyta; class Pinopsida; order Cupressales; family Cupressaceae; genus Sequoia; species Sequoia sempervirens. The sequence continues at coordinate 37,859 of VDFB02312450.1, forward strand.
ACTTCAAAAGATGTTGATGCTGACTCAAAATATGTCAATGATGCACAATCACTATAAGAATCAAGAATCTCGACCGTTGCTTGCTCTTGTGTAGGAATAACAAGAGTAGGAGACTCTTGTTTTGGATGAAGAACGTCTATATGTCCATAAGAAAGAAACATCTTAGGGGTGATATCAGGGACATCTTTGAAGTTTGAAATGGTTTGGAAGATGCCCCTTAGCTCTTGGTGAAACTTCGGGGATAGGGGTTCTTGATCTTGACTCAATTCAAAGTAACTTTCATTATCCTCAAGAGCCTCCTCTTGACATGATCTTCGAGTGGATGATAGATCATCGATAAAAGACTCTTCACAACAATCACCAGGTACGAGTGCAACAAAGGATTTTTCTGGCTCATTTGGAACTTCTTCAACATGCCCAATCATTGAGTCATATGTGAGATATATCACAATTTGATATCCACTTGATGTCATTACGGTATAAAATACTACTAAACACTATTGATGGATTTTGACTTTATTTTAAAATAGTATCTTGATGTGTGTCTGATTCCTCATGTTGTGATGAATAAATATGTCCCACCATGGTATCATGTGTATGGTTTACATTTTTTGACGTTGATGCCTTTCCTGAATCTTTTTCTTTTGTATGATCAAGCATAGGGTTTGTGTAAATTTTCAAATTTTCATTCCTAGATTTTTGATCTACATCAATATCTCCTTGTTCAATAAGATATTATATTAGATGTTTGAGTCTAAAACAATTTTGTGTGTTATGACCTTTGTATTGGTGAAATTCACAAAAATGATCATCTTTATAGTTACGAGGTTTGACTTGTGGCTCTTGATAGTTTGAGAAATCTGGGAGTGTGATAAGGTTAGACTGTATCAACTACTTCAGTACATCCTCCATAGGTTCCCCTAAGGGAGTGAATTGTCACTTGGGAGCACTATTTGTTCTTTGTGGTCCATGTAGAGTGTTTGTAGCATTGATCATTGTTTGATTGTTTGGTGGTTGTGTGCATAGTTGTTGTGTGTTCATGGGTTGGTTATTTTTCTTCCTGGGAGCAATTAACACCACCTTTGTATCAACAACACCATCACTAGTAACATTTTTGTTCTTGGCCCAATATCGGGGCTTGTCGTTAAAACTAGTGGATGGGCAGTTGTCTTTATACACTTGTGTGTTTCCCTGTGAGATTAGGGATCTCTCGATGTTAAGGGCTCTAGGGACAAGCTCATCATATGAGGTAATGCATTGCATTTTCAAGTGGAAGGATAGATCTGGATCGACATTTGCTATGATAATCCCCACTTGTTTTTCATCGGGAAGGGGCAACTTGCTTTTACTAGCTCTTTGCCTCCATTGTTGTAAGAAATTGGTGAAAGCTTCTCCTTTGTTTTGTTTGAGAGTGTACAAATCTTCTAGGCTCATGTCCATGTCAAGATTAAAGGAGAAGTGGTCGATGAATTTATCAATAATTTCTTGGAAGGTTTTGATGCCTGGAGGTAATTGTGAAAACTAATCCATGGTAGGACCTGTTAAACTTCATGGAAAGAGGTGCATCAAATAGGACTCATTGTAGGGGACCTCCATACACATGACATTAAACTCTTTGATATGGTCCACGAAACTTCCTCTCCCTTCGTATTTTTCAAATTTGGGGATTTCAAAACCAGGAGGGAATGGTACCATTGCAATGTTTCAATCAAATGCATATGGGCATAAGTTTTGTTTATGGGGCTTCTTTGTCTTACCCATCCGAAGATCTTGCTTTTCTTGGGATAGCGCCTTGAGTTGTGATGCTAGATTGTCTTGTGGATTTGGTGGAGGAACATATGTTGGGATGACGGACGAGTTGTATGCGAGATTCTGATATGATAAAGTGTTGTATGGGGTGTATGGTGGTGTAAGATATGGCAATGATGGTGTAGGCATACATGTTCCTAATTTTTTTAGGTTGATGATGTTTTGTTCAGGGTTATAGTATAAACCCTGTTGTTGTTGTTGTACGAGAAATTGTTGTTGTTGGGCATATTTTTGAGCTACTAAGGCTACTTGTTGTGCTGCTAAGGCTGCTTGATGTTGTTGTTGTTGTGCTGCTAGGGCTGCTTGTTGTTGTGCGACTAAGGCTACTTGTTGTTGTTGGTGGACTGCTTGTCGTGTTTGTTGTAAAGCTAAGGAATGTGCTTGCAATGTAGGATCAATCAGTGGTTGGGACATTTGCGATAGGTTTTGGGTGTTGATGTTTTGTGCGGGTTGTGGATTGTTGATGAGAGGTTGGGGGTTCACTTGGTTTAAAATCCCTTGCAAGATAGTGGATTGGGACAGAGGAATGTAAGATTGAGGTGCCATTTGATTTTGCATGAAGTGGGGGACCAAGGGAAAAGATGATGTTGGTTCCATTTGGTATTGCGATGGTAATGACACATTAATACCTCGTAACTAATTAAAAGGGTTCCCTTGACTAAAGGGTAGGGGGTTCCCTTGTTGTATTTGAGGTGGGATCAAGGTATTACCTTGGTTGATGGGATTTGTAACCAAGGTGTTATTTTGATTTGGGCCGATGATAGATGGGTTTGATGTGGATGGTGGATTAACTTGGGTAACTTGGGTAACCACTTGTTTCGATGTGTCAATGAGGTTGTTGGAGCTACTTGTCAAGGGTTGAATTTGTGTGAGAGTGTTAACTTTCCCTTGTTTTCCTACTTGAGACACTTGGTTCACATTACCTTGCATAACGTTGGGCATACTTGGGGTATTTATGGTGATGGATGGAGATGGGTACCCTCAAAATGTCAAGGTCGTTGTGGCGTCATGGAATGTAAGTGGTTTTCCAAATGTTGGTGTCTAACTTGTGTTTTGGGGAAGGTTTTTAGTTAATGGAATAGTCGTGTTGTGATATCCACAATTGTGTTTGTTCCTAGACATGAAGTGAGACCAAGGTTGGTTCCTAGCCTATTTGCAAGACTAGATGTTAAGGTTTGACTTGGCACAAGGGATGGAGTCATTTGAATGGTGGATGAAGTCAAGACTTGTGTTAATGATTGTGCAACAAAAGATGGGAAAATTGGAGCAACGTTTTCTAAGGCTTGATGTATCATGATTTCCTCCCTAATGAGTTCAAATGGGTTATTCACAATATCTTGAATCTCATTTGGTCCTAATGGAGACAAGGGTTCTTGTGATGAGGTAACTTGACTTCTCAGATCAAATTCTTGAGGATTCATATCACTTGAGGTGAATGTGACTTTGGTTTTCTCCATGATTCTCTTGTGTTGTGATCTTGTTGTTGCCATAAATTATGGGTCACCTATGGGAGAGTTGTGTTGAGATTTGTAATGTTTGAACTCTCTAGTTGACTCAAATTTAGGTAGAAGGGACGTTCTGAGTTTTTTTTGGAGCAATGGTGATAATGGGAGATGAAAAGGTGAATGATATGGGGAGTGATCTTTGTAAATGTTTTGGGATAACACTTTTGACTTAGAAGGTTTGATGTTTTTATGTTAGTGTAGAAACCTAAAAATGTCTCAATGGATCACATTGGTTAACTAACATCATTTCGTCCTCAAATCCATCATCTTTTTGCTTGTTTAATTAAATAAGCCTAATTATTTAATTAAATGCCTCATTTTCACCTATTAATCTAATTGACCTAATTGGGTTAATTCACCCCCTCTCACACTGATATTTCATCCGATTTAATTAAATGATGCAAATTATTTAATTTTAACCTTAAGTACTCTTATTTAATTAAATAACCTAAACTATTTAATTAAATATCATATTTGCATCTCATTTTCATTAAATAAATCAATAATTTAATGAATATCCTCACATTCCTCATCTTGCACATTCAAATTTAATTTTAGTTAACTAAATTTCTAATTTCCCTCTCATCCATTTGCATAGGGAATATTCCAAAGGAATATTGTCCTATTTTCCTCCAAAAAAAGGTAATGATTACTCCAAACAAACTTTGAAACAACTTTTTAAAGTTGTTGCAGAGTGTGTTTGTTTGCATGATTGTGAGCCCTTGATCTTTTCTTGATCCATGTGATCTTTGATTATCATCCATTGATGAGAATCCTTGATCCATGTTTTATCCTCCTTTCATTTGTGATCATTGATAGATCAAATCAATCTCATCCATTTCTTTTTCATTTAATCTCCATTAAATCAATTATTTAATGAATATCATATAATTCCCCTAATTTGCATAATTAAAACTTTGTTTTAATTATCAAATTACTAGTTCTTCCACTTGCAAGGGAATATTCCTCCTTTGCACATTCCTCCAAAAGGGGAATATTCCTTTCCCTTTTGCACAATTAAACTTTGTTTTAATTTGCAAAGTATCTATTTCCTCACCCATGAGAATATTCCAAAGAATATTCTTTATCCTCACTCATTTGAAAAAGGGAATATTCTTACAAAACTTCATGTGCAAGTTAACTCAAAACTTCATGTGTAAGTTAACTCAAAACTTCTCATGCAAGTTAACTTGTGGCCTCTTGTACAGATTAAAAGTGTGTTTGTTTGAAGGAATGAGAACCCTTGAATAAATATCAACTTGCATTCTCATCCCTTGATGAGAATCCATGATCCATGCCTCCAACTTCTTCCATCCTTGACCATTGATTATCATTTTTTATCTTAACCCTTCATTTCTCATTTGCTTTCCTATAAATAGGTCACTATTTGGAGACAAATGGATCCATCTTTTAAGAGCAAACTTATGCTGTTAAAATCACTTTCACTTGCACTAATATTTAGCACTTATTTAGCATCCTTTTAGCTTAATTTACTTGCATTATTAGCTTAGTTTTCATTAATGGCTTCCATGATAACATATATGCATACATTTAGCTTATTTATTAATTAGGATTTTAATCTTTTGAAGCTTGCATACATTTAGAGTAGATTTGCATACACCCATATCAATCATCTTAGCATATATCATGATAATTTAGCATTTAAATAATGTTTTATCACTTATCTCTCATCGGTTTCATCGATTCTCTTCAATAGAATTGATTGAAACAAGCTTTTTTATCCATGAGATTAGGAAAGGGTCGCCATTCCACATCAATGTGACACCACTCCCCCAATAGGATAAATTTCAATGTCCTAGATTAGAGGTTTTTCAAGCTTTCATGATTTAGAATGTTAGTTTTCATGGATTCTTTGTCATTGTTTATAGTGAATGATCTTATTGGGATTGATGCTTAGTGGGTTAAATATGCCTCAAATTCATATGGATTGGGTGTAGTTAACCTATACTATGACATTGGTCACATTTTGGCGCTAGAAGGAGGGCATGAGCTAATCAATCTAAAAAAATTCTTTTTAGATTTTTGTTTTCCTTATTTTTGCAGATACAATGACATTTTTTTAGGCTAACTGGGGTTTGTAGGTTAGGCGGTAAAAGTTGAAGTGAAGAATCATTCTCATCTTTAAATCTTATAATTGTACCAAGTGTTTGATGCTTTTTGGGGCAATTATAACCCATCTATCACACTTTTCATTTTATGCTTTAGGACCACACTAATTTTCATTTAGGTTTAAAAAGAACGCTCAAACGGGACTAAAATTGAACCCTCATTTCATCATTTTATTTTGGGCTTAAATTTGAACAAGGCAACTTAACATTTCATTTGGTGTATAAAATGAATTCATCTTAGCTTTAGGGGTTAAAATTAACGAGTGTTTGCTATGTTTTGATTTACATATTTGTTATTGAGTGTGTATTCCATTCTCTTGCGCCACTCGGCGATCTTGAGAATCATAAAAATTCCTTAATACTTTGTATAATCACATACATCTTTTAGTTTGGATTAAAAATGAACCCCTTTGCTAGTGTAGGGAAAAGGCATGGTGTGTGTTCTCTCCTTGTTTCATGTAAATTGGGATGATCGAACTACAAATGTACTTCCTTGCTATTGTTTATTTTTAGAGGGCCTACCTCCCTGCTTCGAAAGGAGGGAACAACCCAAGTGAAAATAAGCTAAAGCCAAGCTCTTTTAAGCTGCTATATAAATAATGTGTTTCTGATGAAAGTCATAAACAACAGGTGTGGATGCGTCATACCGACAAGTGTCACCCTTAGTATCTGTGTGATACATTAAAATATCTTCTTAGGAAGAGACTGGGAGGCCTCTCAATTCTCCATAATCTTGAGCTAATCTTGCCGCATGTATGGCCACCTTGAACGAAAGCCCTTATTATGAGCCAACTATTTAGAAGCCAAAATCATTTATGCTTGTTGGTGTAGGAATGGTCGTTTCGAAGCTGCCCCACATTTTACTATTCAATTGTTGAAACAAGAAAATCCTTAGGATCTTTGGATCTTCAAGATTTGAGATTTGGTGGTCCCGAGAAGTGTGTGCCATGGAGGGGATCCAGTGTCACCAAATCTCTAATTGTTCGCATTGTCTTAGTGTTTGGAGAAATTTGAGTGGGGATTCAGTAAGCAGTATCTTTTGAGCCTAGGTTGTAAATGCTTGTGAGTCAGTTTAATACTTTGCTTGGTTCCAAAACGTTGCAAACAAACATTCACAATCTTCCTTAAAATTTCAAACCCTTTGGTCTAAGTATGGATACCTTTTGAAATAGCCTTGATATTAATGCTTGTCCTAAGGATTTTTATCCTTAGAGATTTCAAAATATCTTGACTCATATCTCAATCCATACTTCCCAAAGTCAACATAAGCAACTATGGCTTCAACCTCATGATTTTCACAAAATGAACCTTGTGAAATTTATGATGTTTTTGAAATAGGCATTTAGTTTGAAAGCTTAATCAAGACAAGTGTTTGTGGTAAAAGAAACTCATTAAGCAAGATAAATTGACAAATTGAACCCCACATGACCATTTGGCGAATGATCGCGCTAGTTGAACAACCCAACCTTATACCCGCTACCACACAAGGAAAACATTGCAAAACATTGAGTCCAAAATCATTGAGTTTATTATCCAAAATCATTGAGTTTCACTTTATCAAAATCATTGAGTCTTATTTTCAAAATCATTGAGTCCTTTGGGTTTGATAACTTTAGAGGTATAGCATGTTTCTCACTACCTTGGTCTTGCAAAACAAAGGTTCACACTAGGTCAAAATTGGGTCAAACACTTCATCCACCCCTTCTTCAAAACTCATCCTTCACTTCACCAAACTTTGTAAAAATTTTGAACACACCAACACTTTGGACTTGGACATCTATCAAACCAACCCCTAACTCAGCTGCTTTTGTATGTGAAATGAATCCTTTTCCATTCATTTGGTTGAGTTAGTTATCATCTTTGGACTAGTTTATCTTGAAGGTCACAAGTCTACCCTAAATATTCTCAAGTTCATAAACATCCTTTATCCAAACATCAAAACATCAAATTCAAGTCAAAAGTGTTGTCCCAAAACATTTGCAAAGATCACTTCCCATATCATTCACATTTTTCATCTCCCATTATCACCATTGCTCCAAAACAACTTAGAGCGTCCCTTCTACCTAAATTTGAGTCAACTAGAGAGTTCAAACATTACAAATCTCAACACAACTCTCCCATAGGTGACCCAAAATTTATGGTAACAACAAGATCACAACACAAGAGAATCATGGAGAAAACCAAAGTCTCATCTACCATCAGTGATACCAACCCTCAAGAATTTGATCCAAGGAGCCAATCTACCCCCTCACAACAACCACAAAATCCATTGAGGTATGAGGCAAAAGATGTCACAAACAACCCATTTGAACTTACTAGGGAAGAAATCATGGATTACAAACAAGAACATCAAGCCTTAGAAAACATAACTCCAATTTCCCCATCTTTTGTTGAACAATCATTGACACAAGGTTTCACTTCATCTATGATTCAACCAACTCCATCCCTTGTGCCAGGTCAACCTTTAACATCCAGTCTTGCAACTATGCTAGGAACCAACCTTGGTCTCACTTCATGTCTAGGAACAAACACAACTGTGGGTATTCACAACATGACCATTCCATTAACCACCAACCTTCCCCAAAACACAAGTTGGACACCAACCTTTGGTAAACCACTTACATTCCATAACACCACAACAACCTTGACATTTCAAGCACAACCATCTTCATCCATCATCACAAATACCCAAAGTATGCCTAATGATACATAAGGTAATGTGAACCAAGTGCCTCAAGTAGGAAAACAAGGGAAAGTTAGCACTCTCATGCAAAGTCGACCCTTGACAAGTGTTTCCAACAACCCCATCAACACATCAAAACAAGTGGTTACCCAAGTTACTCAAGTCAATCCACCATCCACATCAAACCCATCTATCATCAACCCAAATCAAAGCAACGCCTTGGTTATGAATCCCATCAACCAACGTAATACCTTGGTCACACCTCAAATACAACAAGGGGACCACCTACCCATCGGTCAAGGGAACCCTTTCAATCAATTATAAGGTCTGAATGTGCCATTACCATCATAATACCAAATGGCACCATTATCATCTTTCCCTTTGGTCCCCCACATCATACAAAATCAAATGGGTCCTTGATCTTACATTCCTCTGCCTCAATCTACTATCATACAAGGAATGTTGAACCAAGGGAACCCCCAACCTCTCATCAACAACCTGCAACCCATTCAAAACATCAACACCCAAAATCCATTGTAGATATCCCAACAAACAACTAATCCTACATTGCAAGCACATGCCTTAGCTTTACAACAAGCACAACAAGCTTATCAACAAGCTGTCCAACAACAACAACAACAATAACAAGCAGCCTTAGTAGCACAACAACAACAACAAGCAGCCTTAGTAGCACAACAACAACATCAAGCAACCTTAGTAGCACAACAACAACATAAAGTAGCCTTAACAACACACCAACAGAAACAACAACAACAACAAAAAGAAGCAACCTTAGCAACACAACAACAACAACATCAAGCAACAACATCAAGCAGCCTTAGCAACACAAAAAGTAGCCTTAGTAGCTCAACAACAACAAGAAGCTCAACAATATGCCTAGCAACAATAATTGCTTGCACAACAACAACAACAGGGTTTATACTATAACCCTCAATGAAACATCGTCAACCCGAACACATTAGGAACATATATGCCTACACCATCATCGCCATATCCTACACCACCATACACCCTATACAACACTTTTCCATATCACAATCCCACATACAACCCATCCGTCATCCCAGCATATGTTCCTCCTCCAAACCTCCAAGACGATCTAGCATCACAACTTAAGGTTTTATCACAAGAAATGTAAGATCTTTGGATGGACAAGACAAAGAATCCCCATACACAAAACTTATGTCCCTATCCATTCAATAAAAACATCACAATGGTACCATTCCCTCCTGACTTTGAAATCCCCAAATTCAATAAATACAAAGGGAGAGGAAATCCTATGGATCACATCAAGGAGTTCAACATCATGTGTATGGAGGTTGCCTACAACGATTCTTATTTAATGTGCGTCTTCACTCGAAGTTTAAAAAGTCCTACCATGGATTGGTTTTCACAGTTACCTTCAGGCATCAAAACCTTCCAAGAAATCATTGATGGATTCATAGATCACTTCTCCTTCAATCTTGACATGGACGTAAGCTTAGAAGAGTTGTATACTCTCAAACAAAACAAAGGAGAATCTTTTGCCAATTTCTTGCAACGGTGGAGGCAAAGAGCTAGTAAAAGTAAGTGGCCCCTTCCCAGTGAACAACAAGTGGGGATTATCATACTTGATCGTGATTTATCCTTCCAATTGAAGATGCAGTGCATTACCTCCTATGATGAGCTTGTCCCTAGAGCCCTTAACATCGAGAGATCCCTAATCTCACAAGGAAACACACAAGTATCTAGACAATCGCCCATCCACTAGTTTTAACGACAAGCCCCGTTATTGGGCCAATAACAAAATTGTTACTAGTGATGGTGTTGTTGATACAAAGGTGATCTTAACTAATCCTAGACAAGAAAACACCCAAACCATGAACACACAACAACCATACATGTGACCGTTAAACAATAAAACAACAATCAATGTTGCAAACACTCAATGGGGACAACAACGAACGAATAGTGCTCTTGAATGACAATTCACTCCCTTAGGGGAACCTATGGAGGATGTGCTGAAGCAATTGATACAGTCTAATCTTATCACACTCCCAGATTTCTCAAACTATCAAGAGCCACAAGTCAAACCTCGTAGCTATAGAGAAGATCATTTTTGTGAATTTCACCGATACAAAGGTCATAAAACATAAAAAAAAATTTAGGCTCAAGCATCTAATAGAATATCTTATTGAACAAGGAGATATTGATGCCGATCAAACATCTAGGAATGAAAATCTGAAAATTTACACAAACCCTATTCCTGATCATACAAAAGTAAAAGATTCAGGAAAGGCATCAACCTCAAAAAATGTAAACCATACACATGATACCACGGTGGGACATATTTATTCATCACAACATGAGGAATCAAAATCACATCAAGATATTGTTTTAAAATAAAGTCCAAACCCATCAACAATGTTTAGGAACATTTTATATCGTAATGATATCAAGTGGATATCAAATTGTGATATCTCTACCACGTATGACTCAATGATTGGGTATGTTGAAGAAATTCCAAACAAGCTAGAAATATGCCTTGTTACACCCACACCCACAAACTGTTGTGAAGAGTATTTTATCGATGATATATCATCCACCCAAGGATCATTTTGAGAGGAGGCTCTTTAGGATAACAAAATTTATTCTGAATTGAGTCAGGATTAAGAACCCCTATCCCCAGAGTTTCACCAAGAACTAAGGGACATCTTCCAAACCATTTTAAACTCGAGAGATGTCCCCGATATCACTCCTGAGATGTTTCTTTCTGATGGAGACATAAACATTCTTCATCCAAAACATAAGTCTCCCACTCTTGATATTCCTACACAAGAGCAATCAATGGTCGAGATTCTTGATTCTTACAGTGATTGTGCATCATATACATCTTTTGAGTCAACATCAATATCTTTTGAAGTAGTATCTACAAAGAACAATGCCATAAAACTAGAGCAAATAGTTCATATTCCCGAACAACAAGAACCCATAGCAATATCATGTGTTCATGATAAGTCATCTTTAGTGGCTATGGATTAGAGGGTACATTATCAGGGAAAAGGATTAGGTATTGATAATACCTTCACAACACTTGGGGAAATATTGTCTACAACAAACATCAACATATGGGGCACAAAGAATCCTTATGATGAAAATGTTTTCAATCCTAGAACTAGCCGTATCATGAGTTGGCATCCACCCATCATCTCATACACAAATTGAGACCAACGTAAAAAGAATTCCTATCAAAGCAAGGTGAAGATCATCAAAATAAATGAAGTAGTCAAGCAAAAAGGACAAAGCAAATACAAATGGATACCAAATCAAAATAAATAAAATCATCCCTCCAAAACTCCATTATTCAAAGAAACTATGGGGAGAAATAAAAAAGGGAAATATATCCATCAAAAGAGTCCTCAAATACAAAAGCAAGCTTCTCAAGCAAGGAATAAAGTATATCCAGTGGTTGGTCCTAATTCCATGAAAACCTTCGTTCCCACCCATCATTACTCATCTTCCCAAGTTTGGAGAGTCAAAGGTTCCAAACCATTAACCAATACATCTCATATTCCTTTATACATGACACCGTACATTCCATTCACAATACCCAATTCTCGCATTGATCGTGTGTTGGTAGCTACTCTTCATCATAAGGATTCTAAAGGAACTTTATCAAAATGTGTGCACATAGACAATATTAATTATGGTATCCACAAGGCAAATCAAAGTTCTTCAAGGTTGCATTCAAGTTCTTGTATCTTAGCAAAGTAGCTTCTTCAGGCAGGATATCACTGGCATGTTATAATAGTGGCCTCTACATCAATACCACCAGGTGGTTCAACATGAGGGTAAAATTTCTAAAAAATAAAAAAATAAAAAAAATCAAGAAAATAGTAAAAATAAAATTCATCCTCCAGTAAAAACCACTACGGTGGCACTTTGGGAAAGTACTATGATGAAAACCTGGAAAATAGGTGTCATGAGTAGAATCAAGTGTCTATATGATCCTTCTCAGATAAAAGCATATCATCCTTGTCATGATAAATCCAATGTTCCCATCATCCATCCAATCCCGATTTATCTAGATATTCCATTTTATCGTGATCTTGACAAAGATTTGGCATATACTTCAACTCTACTCATGGCAAATTTTTGATAGGCTCTTTACCATTTTATCTCATGAAGTCCCATAGTCCATATCTAGCGTGATAAAACTTTGTCAAACTCTTCACATATACATTACCTATCTTGGTTATCCATTGCATTATGAATAATTGCTAGAGACTGGAGGTAGGATATTGCACTCTTGTTTTCAAATAGCTCTTGATCCATGTCTCATATCTCACGACGTGACATCGACATCGTGATCTAGGTATCATTTACCTCAAAATCTCTTGAAAATCCCAAAAACACTCATAAAACCTCATCAAAATCCAAAAACATTTGCAAATCTTGTATAGTCGAAAATCCAAAAATATCAAAATCCTGTACAACTAAAATCCAAAAACATTCAAAGATTGTAAAGTGAAAATCCAAAACATCCAGAAAAGATCAAATTCCCTAAAAAGGTCGAACATCAAAAATCCAAAAATAGTACCTTATCAAACTATGGGTCTCTGAGCTTGAACGTAGGCAAGGCCATCATTGATGTTCCCTCGAGACACCCTAGGTCAGTCCTCTAGAAGTCCATCATAATAAACTGGCATTCCAATCAAATGTTCATATCTCATCTTCAATAAGTCATGTTGGTCGAATTATGTGGTCTCTACATGTATAATGTAGGCAAGGCTTATCTTTGATCAGCCCCCGAGGCCCCTAGGATAGGTCTTTTAGATTACTTTCTTGGTCAAAACTCAGAAAATTCCAAAACATTTGGAAATCTCAAAAAATCTCTAAACATCCAAATATCGGAAAAGCCTTAAACATTCAGATAACAAAAAATACAAAAACATTGGAAAACATTTAAAATACCTAAACAACATCAAATATCTTAGAGAAAACCATAAATAGCCTCAAATAATTGAAAACCAAAACATCCACATAAACTTTCAAAAAAGACCAAAAACTGCCTCAAAACATTTTTTCAAAATACCAAAAACATTGAAATATTCTAGAAAATCCAAAATCATCCATTGCATTTCGCTTTCACTCGCAATAAACCTTCATCCACAATAAATTTATCATCATCTTCAAAATTTGGCAAAACAAATAGAAAGCAAGTATCGCAAGTTGTAAAGTGAGAACCTAAGTGTCAAAATCTAAAGTCTAGATCATAGGTAAACGAGTCAATGAAGTTTGTATCAACGACTTATCATAAAGCTCATCATCATCCTAATCAAACAAATTTTCATCAACATGTCCTAGGATGTATCCTTCCTATAATGGACGTCAGTATCAGACATCATCTTAGCTAAGTTAAACTGTCAAGAGATATAGATAACAATGACTGTTTGTCTTTAATCTTTTCTTATGATTTATCTTATTGACCCATTCCAAGGACCTCTTGATGATGTCTAACTAAAATGATTTAGAGAGAAAGGAATGTGGCATCGATCATTATCTTTCATTTTTTGTGCTTGTGGATATTCTTATAATATAATCTTGGTGTATACTTGCTTAGTTGTGTGTAGGGAGGTCGTTTGGAGTAGATTGTTGATTATTGCATATGCTTTGGTCCAAGATATTCTAAACTTCTAAACTAAATTCTGAGAAGGTTTTTGTATGTCAAGATGTGAATAGGAACTATCCTATCTGTTCGTAAAGTCAAATTCCATTACACTAGATACAACGCCATCCTGGTTATCAATACCTTGATGTATCGTGTCTATGTGTTATATCAAAAATAAGGAATGTCGGAAATCCCAAACCCAAGATATGAGAAAATCATCATCATCATCATCATCATGCATTTCCCATCACCATCTCTAATAAAGTCTTGGTGGATCATGGACTTGTTGGAATTTTTGAATCAATCTTCTAAATCAATGGTCAAAATTCATTCGTTTTCATTCTTCTACTTATATCCATCTTATCTTCTTATTCTTCTATCTTTACTAACATTCTATCCAAGCATCAACTCTATGTGATCTACATCAAAATATACACGAGGCTACCCATAGCCGATGACTATCTATACATCATTAAATTTGTCTACATTAATACCTGAGCTATCACAATAACAATCCCTCTTCCGTGGGGGCACAATGGGGCATCTATATCATCTTCAGCTCAACAAACTACAAAGTTGGAGCTCTTTGATTCAATGTCTGACTTTCACCTATTGTGAACCCAATCAGAATATTTTATTCTTCGATCAATCTCTTGAAGGGGCAACCAACCATCTTTCAATCATATCAATATCAAATCATCTAACGAATTTTGTTCCTAGCCTCACTAGAAAATTTGGATCAATTTATTAAATCATTCATCATTGTGATATATCTTTCCCCATAAATCCTTGTGTTATTCATATCTTCACAACATTATCCTTGCATTGTTGTGAATCCTCAACAATGTTATCAATCAATCAATCAGATCAATCAACTTTAGCTTGGCTATCAACAACTCAAAAAGATCATCGATATCCATTTTTGCATCATTATCAACATCAAAATCAACATCAGTTTTTGAACCAATGCAACAAGTACGTTGCTTCAAAGAGGGGAAAAATGTAGACACCTAAAAATGTCTCAATGGATCACATTGGCTAACTAACATCATTTTGTCCTTAAACCCATCCTCTTTTCGCTTGTTTAATTAAATAAGCCTAATTATTTAGTTAAATGCCTCATTTTCACCTATTAATCTAATTGACCTAATTGGGTTAATTCATCCCCTCTCACACCAACATTTCATCTAATTTAATTAAATAATGCAAATTATTTAATTTTAACCCTAAGTCCTCTTATTTAATTAAATAATCTAAACTATTTAATTAAATATCATATTTGCATCTCCTTTTCATTAAATAAATTAATAATTTAATGAATATCCTCACATTCATCGTCTTGCACATTCAAAATTTAGTTTTCATTAACTAAATTGCTAATTTCCCTCTCATCCATTTGCATAAGGAATATTCCAAAGGAATATTCTCCTATTTTCCTCTAAAAAAAGGGTAATGATTACTCCAAACAAAATTTGAAACAACTTTTTAAAGTTGTTGCAAAGTGTGTTTGTTTGCATGATTGTGAGCCCTTGATCTTTTCTTGATCCATGTGATCTTTGATTCCTTGATCCATGTTTCATCCTCCTTTCATTTGTGACCATTGATAGATCAAATTAGTCTCATCCATTGCTTTTTTATTTGATCTCCATTAAATCAATTATTTAATGAATATCATATAATTCCC
Organism: Sequoia sempervirens; assembly: GCA_007258455.2. Classification (NCBI taxonomy): domain Eukaryota; kingdom Viridiplantae; phylum Streptophyta; class Pinopsida; order Cupressales; family Cupressaceae; genus Sequoia; species Sequoia sempervirens. Next base: position 53,340 of record VDFB02312450.1, read on the forward strand.
CTAATTCCCCTAATTGAAACTTTGTTTTAATTATCAAATTACTAATTCTCCCACTTGCAAGGGAATATTCCTCCTTTGCACATTCCTCCAAAAGGGGAATATTCCCATGGAATATTCCTTCCCCTTTTGCACAATTAAACTTTGTTTTAATTTACAAAACATCTATTTCCTCACCCATGAGAATATTCCAAAGAATATTCTTTCTCCTCACTCATTTGCTAAAGGGAACATTCTTACAAAACTTCATGTGCAAGTTAACTCAAAACTTCATGTGTAAGTTAACTCAAAACTTCTTGTGCAAGTTAACTTGTGACCTCTTGTACAGGTTAAAAGTGCGTTTGTTTGAAGGAATGAGAACCCTTGATTAAATATCAACTTGCATTCTCATCCCTTGATGAGAATCCATGATCCATGCCTCCAACTTCTTCCATTTTTGACCATTGATTAGCCTTTTTTGATCTTAACCCTTCATTTCTCATTTGCTTTCTTATAAATAGGTCATTATTTGGAGACAAATAGATCCATCTTTTAAGAGGAAACTTATGTTGTTAAAGTCACTTTCACTTGCACTCATATTTAGCACTTATTTAGCATCCTTTTAGCTTAATTTACTTGCATTATTAGCTTAGCTTCCATTAATTGATTTAATGATAACATAGATGCATACATTTAGCTTATTTGTTAATTAGGATTTTAATCTTTTGAAGTTTGCATACATTTAGAGTAGATTTGCATACACCCATATCAATCATCTTAGCATATATCATATTTTTAATTAGATAAGTAGGGAAGCACCCTAATCCCATGGTTACAACATCAGACAAAAGGAAACAGATAGAGGTGGGAAACAACACCACCAACAAACCAAAAAATAGCAGCAGTAATAACACATAGGCCAACATTTAAAATAGTAACCATTGTCCAACCAGTACTAATAAAAAATAGTAGTTTTTACTAGCATACTTAGTTCTACGTAAACTATTAATTAAGTCGACAATGTCCCAGGTGGTATTCCACCATAATATGGAGATAATAAAATAACAGTCTGAGATGTTACAACAAAAGGAAAAAAAATCATCATTAACAACAAAGTAGCAACAACAAGCCATTAATTGGCTTTCTTCAACAAGTCCCCATACTCGCCCATGAGAGTAATGTATTATGTCCAATCAGGTCCCTCAGTCTTGTCCAACATCTTCAAGGTATCAAGTTTCCCCTATTTCTTTAGCTTCCTTGTGATTTTTGTTTCTCCAGAAGCAGCTCCCAACATCGCCCTCCTCATCAATCTATTAGTTACCTTCATGAGAGTAACTAATTCCTTCTCCATATCTTCAAACTGAACCTACATAAAAGCTAGTCTACTCTTTAAAAATTCATTGCTTAAGTCCTCAGTTTTGTTCTCCATACCCAAATCCCCAACATCTTGAACATTTTTTACCTCATTCTTATCCTCAATAGGCTCAATTTACTCATCCTATTCCTCTTCCTTATCCTCCTCTTAACCATCTTCCCCCATATCATAAGCAAAGTCCTCAAATTCCATGTCTTCAGAGTCTTCTTCCTCTTGAGCTTCAAACTCTTCATACCCCAGGTCCTCCTCAATCACAGTCATTTTATGTTTTTCTTTTTTATCCTTCGAGGTTGCTTTAGCTAGTCGTGTCGACCTTCTTCCCCCACTACCTCCACTCCCTTGCCCTTTCAAAGTTTCCTTCACCTCCTCAATTTTATTCCCTTCCTCAATGATATTAATTACATCCCTAGGATTTAATTCTCTTTTAGGTTTCTTAGCCTTGGGGAGTTCCAACAACAAAGGCGAATGTTTCCTCTTCTCTGACATAGCTCTAATGAGTTCAATTTCAAAAATTCTTTTTTCCTCACTCTTTTGTGACATCAGAGTTGAGGGGTTTGACACATTGGCCACAAGAGAGTTACTTTTAGTAGGGATAAGCACCCACCTAGCAACAATTGTAGGAGGTTGGTGAGGGATAGGTTCCTCAACCAAGATTTCAACAACAACAAGGTTTTCCTCAACAGGTTGTTCCTCAATATCTTCAAACGATCACGGTTCTCATTTCTACCAGCTAAAGGGTTTCCATGAGGATTCAAAGCCAGGGAATACTTATACAGGGTAAGAATAAGACCTTGATGGAGGGGAGGATTTGTGCCCTTCTCAATATTAAGTTGCAGGGAGGACAATAGATAGAAAGGAAAATTCATTCTCTCACCATGTCGAATGTGGTTTAGTAGAGGGAAATGGTATGCATGTACCTACATATACCTACCCTCAAGAGTAAAGTAATGCATAAAAAATAGGCTAACTATAGCAAAGGGAGGAGGGAGTTCTAATCTTGCATACTCATTCTAAAATCTCTTGAGATTCTCCCCTTCATGCAGGAAATTCTCGACAAACCTCTAATAGTCCGCCCCACTTTTCTTTACAACTTTAAGCCCATTATTTTACAGACTTGTTGCATCAACAATGAATCTTGTGGTAACCTCAAACTTCATCGCACCAATGGTGATGCTGCCCTTCCTCCAGGAGTTATAAACTTTTCCATTAGGTTCTCATTGTATCCTTTCAGGGATTGGAAGAATGAGACCATACCAACATTCTCAAACATTCTCCATAAATCCACATTCTATTTTAGGGCTTGAAAATTTGGTGGCTCTATTCACTTCTTGGGACCTCCCATTTTTCTCCTTTGCAAATTATTTTACTGCGATGATATTTTCTTCATAATCACCTACACCATCTGCTTCTTTCTCAGAATACAATAAACACTCTTACACCAAATTACACACAGAGCCAATATAGAGTGGTGAATCGAGAAGTTTCTTATTGAGAAAGCCAACGACACATTCTCGGTACACAAGTCTCATCATTTTTCTTACAAGAATTTAAATCCTTATTAAATTTTATACCTTTCCACTTTAGAGATACGAGAATTGTTGACAAAGGCAAATCGACTTGAATAGAAATGACATCCCTTAACAATTTCATTAACTTCATGTGATTTTTGGTCACCTTCTTGAAGGAAGAATTATTAAAATTACCTCCTACTGAGATCTTCCGATACAATCCTGTACTCCAAATGCCATCATTACATGGAAAGCCAAAAGGAACCACTTGGTACTCATTTTTCCCACATAATACCAACCTTTCATTTTTGCATATGATATTCATTTTCAAATTTTTCGTTTAGAATTAAGTCTCTTAAAGATTTCGGCATGTTGCCATTAGTCCATTGGGTCCATCCCCTACAACTTAGCGCCACGTTGGCGGCAAAGTCGGCAGCTTTATTTCATTCTCTATACACATGTTGCACCCCGCAGTTGTTAAAAAACTTCTTAATGACTTGGCATTTATCTATTATATTTTTTAATTCCCATGGTGGTGTAGCTTCTTCATTTAGAATGTCCACTATTAGCTTAGAGTCTCCTTCTATTATAACATTTTTGTAACCCAACTCCTTTAGAGTATTGAAACCCCCTAGAGTGGCCATAGCTTCAACTTTATTGTTAGAATAGACACCCATATTCACTCCAAAGCTCACAATACAGTCACATTTATGGTTCCTTACCAGATCCCTTGCTCCAGCTTGTCCCGGATTTCCTTTTGAGCACCCATCGAAGTTACACTTAATCCAATTTTCTTGCGGAGGGCTCCATACAGTAGCCATTTTGTAAAGCAACTTTGACCAATTGAGTTTGGTTAGATCCTTCCTTATTCCCGAATTCTGTTTAATCCTCATTTCTTTGTAGTTAGGCCAAGTTTTGGAGAAGCTATATCTTCTAGCCTCAATGTTTTCCTTAATTTGGGTTTTTATAATCAAACTAACCTCCCCGCTACTTCTCTCCACTTCCCTAAATATTCTATTATTCCTTTCCTTCCATAATCCTCAGGTGGCAAATGGAGGAACTTGATTCTAGAGGTCAACAATTACATTATGTGAGAAGGGGAAATTTGACCAACTTTCAATAAAAAGCTTTATTGAATTAGGAAACACCCAATCAAAAGACAACAATAACAAGAAGCAAGACCACACTTCCCTCACAAATTGGCAATGAAAGAAAATATGAGTAATTGAATCCTCTTCCTATTTACAAAGTGAACACCTATTAACCAATTGAAAACCCCTCCTAACTATATTTTCAATAGTGAGAATTTTACCATGAGCCCCAATCCACCATAAATAGTTAATTTTGGGAACAAGGTTCTTTAACCACACCCTATCCCAGAAATGGTTTGGGACAACAACCTGAGGCTTCACCAGTTCTTTATAGGTATTTTTGACCGAGAAATAGCCAAAAGAGCAACCTTTCCAAAGCCACTCATCTTCCCTTTCTCTTTCAAACCACTTAGCCTCCCCAATTAGATTATGCAGTCTTATGAGGATTGGGTCCCAATTCACCTGTCTTTGGCCTCTCAGATTGTTCTTCCTTAATAAAAAATTGAACTCCTTCCATTTAGGTTCCTCCATATCCCAGTTAATATAATCATAAACCTTTTTACCACAGATCCTGTTTAGGCTAAGTTTAAGAGGATTAAGTTCTTCAAAGGAGGAAAAAGTTGAATTCTCTATCCAAGGGTCCTTCCAAAAATCAGTATTATTTCCATTCCCAATTCTCTTTCTTACCCCCATCTTCAACACATTCCTCAATCTCACTAGATGGTTCCATAAAGCTGAACCACTAGGTAGTTCAGATAGTGAGAGAAAACAACTAGAATTCTTGTTCCTCAAATATTTTGCTTGGAAATTTTTTACCTAGTCTTTAGAACCTTCCAACAGATTCCAACCAATTTTAGCCATTAAGGATTTTTTTAGCATGGATATTCTTCTTAATCCTAGGCCTCCTCTTCTTTTAGGAGTACACACTTTTTCCTAGCTAACCAGGGATAGTCTTTTTTTTTCTTCAGTTTCTAACCATAAATTTTTTCTCTAGATCTGTTTCTATCTTCTCCCTAATAGAGGCAGGGATTTTGAAAAGGGATAGATAGTAAACAAGGATATTCTGAAGGGAGGCTTTAAGGAGTTGAATTTTTCCCACCAAGCTAAGAAGCTTCCCCTTCCAACTAACAAGTTTATTTTGGATCCTTTCTATCACCTAATTCTAGTAATTATTTTCCAGCTTCTTAGAGATCAAAGGAAGACCTAGATAGGCATCAAGTAAAGCAGCTTCTTGACATCCCAAGATTTTTATCACTCTATCCTTAATCTATTGTTCAATATTGAAGAAGCAAATTTTTATTTTTTCAGAGTTTATGCACTGGCTAGAAACAACAACATAGTCATTGAGAACCTGTTTCCAGAGACCTACTTCCCCCACCGAGGCTTCTCCAAACATTAGAGTATCATCAACAAAATGTTGATGGGAATCAAGCATGAGATATGAGGCAACTTTAACACCTTTGAGAGCTTTTGAGTCCACCAAATTTTGAATGTTCCTACCAAGAACATCAATAAAAATTATAAAAAGGTAGGGAGAAAGGGGGTCACCCTGCCTAAGCCCACGACCACAGGAGAAAAAACCTTGGGGGACTCCATTAACCAAAACATAACACATGGGGGAGGTAACACAAGCAAAGATCATCTTTAGGAATCTTCCTTCTATCCCAAACTTCTTGATAACAACAAAAAGGAAAGGCCTGGAAACCCTATCATAGGCCTTAGAAATGTCAATTCTGAAGGCCATCCCAGGCTTTTTAGAGTGTTCCATAGATTGAATAATTTCATGGGTAGAAATAACATCATCAATAATGTTTCTACCTTCGAAAAAACCTTTTTGGTTTGAGGCAATCAATTTACCAAGCACCGATTTGAGTCTTAACACCAAAATTTTGGAGAAAAAATTATAAACTGTGTTGCAAAGACTGATAGGTATATAATCTTTCATGGCTAAGGCATCAACAAATTTGGGGATAAGAGCTATAAAAGTAGCATTTAATTGATTCAACAACCTACCTGACCTAAAGAAATCCCTAGCAGCATTAAAAAGATCAATTTTAACAATGTCCCAATAGGTTTGGAAAAAAGCAGGAGGGAAACCATTAGGGCTAGGAGCTTTAAAAGCTACAAATGAAAAAAATGCCTTTTTAACTTCTTCCATAGATACAACATTATTCATCATCTTTAAGTCTATATCAGAAATCACATTAGGGATCACTTCAAGAAGGTCAACATTTACCTGGAGCACATTGCTAGGAGCCGTATGATAGGTAGAGAAGAAGTTAACTACTTCCTGAGCAATATCTTTTTCATTGGTCACAATAGAGCCATCCTCTTTCACTAGCAATCTAATTTTGTTTTTGCTTTTGTGTTTCAGAGTGGATTGGTGGAAGAATTTAGTGTTCTTATCCCCTTTCATTTTCCATTGGACCCTAGGCTTTTGTTTCCAGTAGATTTCCTCCTTTTTGTTTATCTTATACCATTGGGATCCGAGGTCTCTTTCCTTAGCACATATCTCTTAATTCACTTGGCCAACCTCCATGATATCCTATACCTCTTTTATACTTTTTTCCAGGGTGTTCTTTATTTCAAATATGTTTCTAAAAGTCACCTTCTTCCACCCTTTCACTTTTTGCTTTATTCTGCTTAGCTTTTCCACCAGGCAATACATGGGTGTGCCTATTATAGGTTCCTCCCACCAAGTTTTAACCAGAGCAGCAAAATCCAGATGGAGACTCCACATAGCTTCGAATCTGAAAGGGAAAGGTCCCCTATTATGGTCCACATTTATTTTAAGCACCAAGGCATTATGATCAAAACCAGACCTAGGAAGAGCTGAAAGAGAAAGGAATTGAGATATATTCCAATTAGCAAAGATCAAAAATCGATCTAGTTTGAATTGGATTAGATGGTTTCCATTCCTTCTGTTGGACCAAGTATACTTAGTTCCTTGGAGGGGGATATCAATAAGACCTTTTCGAATTGAAGAACTCAACCAACTCCATCATACTATCAAAATAATCATCCAACCCTCCTAAATTTTATGAAGGAAGGAGAGGAGAATTGAAGTCCCCTCCAAGCATCCAATGGTCATATTTCCTAATAAAAATAGCATCACTTGGCTGTTCCCAAAGCAAGACTCTATCTCTGCTTGAATTCAGAGCATATATGTTTATAAGATTCCATTTCTCCTGAGAAACAATGTCTTTGAGGTTAATCAAAAGACTGTTCTTACAAGCTGAACATAGAGTGCCTTTTAGTTTAGAAGGATTCCAAAGGGTAGCAATACCACTTGAAGCTCCTTCTGCCTCACTAACAAAATAATTAGCTCCTAGCCAGATGCTCAAAATAGCTTTATCAAAAGTCTCTTTCTTCATCTTTGTTTCTTGTAGAAGGAGAACATCCACTTTATTGTCAAGAATACAAGATTTCACCAAAAATTGTTTATATGGGCTATTAAGGCCCCTTATGTTCTAGGAGAGGTACTTTATTGATAGGAAAAAATTCAACCCCACCTCCACCCCAAAGCAGCAGTTCAAGCTACTTCTTCTTGGGCTTCGATCTTGCGATCAAGTCCAAGGTTCTCTATTTTCTAGCTGCCACATCCCTCACAGTATCTTTAGTTTTGGAGTCCCTTTGGGAGGGTCTTCCCACCTTATTTCCCCCTCCCACATTCTGTTTCTTTTTATTTTTGGATTTTGTTGACGCTTGGGACCATCCCTCTTCATCCTCCTTATCACTAGACCCTTGAGGGAAGCTAAGAAGAGCCAATGAGTCACTCAGGTTTCTTGCTCCAATTTGAGATAAGGAGTTCATGTCCTCCAAAGAAGGGTCTGTATCAGCTAGAACATACTCACCTTCTTCAAGGTCTTCGCTAGCACCACGAGTCTGCTCCTTCACCCTCGAAGCTAACACATTTTTCTCTATCATGGGATTCCCAACTTGAACATTCTCCATATTTACATTTTCCTCTCCTGTATCCTCCATTGTGGGAAAGCCCAGAGTTGGAAGGGAAGAAGTAGGGGCAACCACTTCAAGGTTTAGGCATACTGAGTTATTTACTTCAACAAGAGGATAAAAAAAAAAACTTCATGTCTAGATCCGAGTTATCCTTCAGGAGGGGAATAGACACCTCCTGAGCTAGAATAGGAGTAGGCTATGCACCAGAAGCCATTTCATTGGTAGAGTGCTCCTCTTCTAATATTTTTCCTTAGCCTTTGAGCCCTCACTAGATTTATTCCCACAAGAATCTATTAGATGACCAAACTTCTTGCATTGCTGGAAAAATAGGCAGGAATTTTTGTACTCAAGGGGTTGAGTCTAGTTACCAAACTTGGACTTAAGCAGGATTGAAGAAGGGAGGACCGTATTCACTACCAAATTTATGCGAATATAAGCATACACTAGTCTTGATCTCTCCTGAGTTATCTTATGTATAGCCAAAAGACTCCCAAAGGAGTTGGCGATGCCCTTTAAGATTCCCTTCTCCCAAAATTCCAATGGGAGGCTTAGAAGGAAAACCTAGGTTGGAGCCGAGGCCCCCAAGTTAGCTGACGGGTCGAAATGCAATTTCCATTTGCAGAGGGAGAGAAAGTTTTTAAATCTTGAGTCAAAATCCTAGGGACCACTAGTTAAAACCTTCAACATGTCTTCGTAAACCACAAATGAAAAAAGAAAAATACCTTTGGGCATAGCATTTACAGTGATGTTGCCTTTCAGATTCCAAGTGGAAGCAACCCACTGACAAACCAGTTCAATATTTGGCCTGTACACCAAAAAATTTCCAACAAGAGCCATTTTGAGGTTATCCATCACCTTCAGCATCAGAACCTCAAGGACATCTACTTCTCAGCTAGTCACTGAGCAGGAAGCAGATTCCAATAGCCTTTTACTCGAAGCTGGTGAGTTAGACCCCACCAATTTGTGCATGTAGGAATCTGGTGCTTCCTCTAAGAAGAAAGAGTTGAGCCCAAAAGATGGTGAATTGGGCGACTTTCTAGAGATTCCCTCCGTCTTTTCCCTAGGGGAAAGGATTGAAGTATGATGAGGGGATGTCATATTGGGAATAGCCAGACTAGTCGCTACCACCACAGGCACAATGCTAGGTAAGAGGACAACATTCTTGGAATGGGGAGCCTTCCCGGCCCCCCCTCTCGACCGACCCATGAAGCAGTCAAATCACAACAGTGGTCAAAAATTCAAAAAAATAACCAGAGTGGGAAACGTCACAACAGAGCAAATCCGACCAATTCAAATGTTGCTTTTTAGCATATATCATGTTAATTTAACATTTGAATCATGTTTTATCACATCTCTCATTAGTTTCATTGATTCTCTTCAATAGAATCGATTGAAAAAAGCTCATTATCTAAGGGATTTGGAAAGGGTCGCCATTGTGACACCACTCCCCCAATAGGATGAGTTTCAATGTCTTAGATTAGAGGTTTGTCAAGATTTGATGATTTAGAATGTTAGTTTAATGGATTCTTTGTCTTTTTTTATAGTGAATGATCTTATCGGGATTGATGCATAGTGGGTTAAATATGCCTCAAATTTGTATGGATCAGGTGTAGTTAACCTATACTAATGACATTGGTCACAGTTAGGATAAAGGATGTTTATGAACTTGAGAATCTTTAGGGTAGACTCGTGACCCTCAAGATAAACTAGTCCAAGGATGATAAATAACTTAACCAAATGCATGGAAAAGGATTCATTTTACATACAAAGTAGCTAAGTTAGGGTTTGGGTTGATAGATGTCTAAGTCCCAAAGTGTTGGTGTATTCAATTTTTTTTTGCAAAGTTTGGTGAGATGAAGGATGAATTTTGATGAAGGGGTGAGTGAAATGTTTGACCCAATGTTGACCTAAAGTGAACCTTTGTTTGATAAGACCAAGGTAGTGAGAAACGTGCTAGACCTCTAAAGCTTTCAAACCCTAAGGACTCAATGATTTTGGAAATAAGACCCAATAATTTTGGTAAAGTGAAACTCAATGATTTTGGATAATGAAACTCAATGATTTTGGACTCAATGTTTTGCAATGTTTTCCTTGTATGGTAGCAAGTGTAAGGTCGGGTTGTTCAATCAGAGCAATCGAACGCCAAATGGTCATGTGGGGTTCAATTTGTCAATTTATCTTGCTTAAGTGAGTTTATTTTACCACAAACACTTGTCTTGATTAAGTTCAAACTAAATGTCTATGTCAAAAACATCATAAATTTCACAAGGTCCATTTGTGAAAATCATGAGGTTGAAGCCATAGTTGCCTATGTTAACTTTGGGAAGTATGGATTGAGATATAAGTCAAGATATTTAGAAATCTCTAAGTATAGAAATACTTAGTACAAGCATTATTATCAAGGCTCTTTCAAAGGGTATCCATACTTAGACCAAAGGGTTTGAAATTTTGAGGAAAATTGTGAATGTTTGTTTGTAATGTTTTTAGAACCAAGCAAAGTTTTATACTAACTCTCAAGCATTTACCACCTTAGGTTCATAAGATACTACTTGTTGAATCCCCACTTGGATTTCTCCAAACACTAAGACAATGCGAATAGCTAGAGATTTGGTGACATTGGCTCCCCTCCAGGACACACACTTCTCGGGACCACCAAATCTCAAATCCTTAAGATTTGTAGATTAGAAGGATTTTTCTGTTTCAAAAATGAATAGTAAAATGTGGGGTGGCTTCAGAATGACCATTCCTGCACCAGCAAGCATAAAGGTTTTTGGCTTCTAAACAATTGGTTCGTAATAAGGGCTTTCGTTCAGGGTGGCCATACATGCGGAAAGATTAACTCATGATTATTTCAATCAAGAGGCCTCCCCGTCCTTTCCTAAGAAAGAATTTTGACATGTCACACAAATACTAAGGGTGGAACTTGTCGGTATGACACATTCACACCTATTGTTTATGACTTTCGTCATAAACACATTATTTATATAGCGGCTTGAAAGAGCTTGGATTTAGCTTGCTTCCACTTGGGTTGTTCCCTCCTTTCGAAGTGGGGAGGTAGGCCCTCTAAAGATAGACAATAGCAAGGAAGTACATTTGTAGTTCGATCATCCCAGTTTGCATGAAACAAGGAGAGAACACACACCACGCCTTTTCCCTACACTAGCATGGGGTTCATTTTTTATCCAAATTGAAAGATGTAGGTGATTATAAAAAGTGTTAAGGAATGTTTCTATTTCTCAAGATTGTCGAGTGGTGTGAGAGAATTGCATACACATTCAATAACAAAGATGTAAATCAAAACACAAAAAAAACTCATTAATTTTAACCACTAAAGCTAAGATGAATTCATTTTATGCACCAAACGAAATGTTAAGTTGCCTTGTTCAATTTTAAAGCCAAAACAAAATGATGAAATGAGGGTTCAATTTTAGTCTCGTTTGAGCATTCTTTTTAAACCCAAATGAAAATTAGTGTGGTCCTAAAGCATAAAATGAAAAACATGATAAATGGGTTATAATTTTCCCAAAAGCGTCAAACAATTGTTACAATTATAGGATTTAAATGTGAGAATGCTTCTTCACTTCAACTTTTATCGCCCAACTTGCAAAACCCAATTAGCCTAAAAAAGCATCGTTATATCTGCAAACACAAGGAAAACAAAAATCTAAAGAGAAATATGTCAGATTGATTAGTTCATTCCCTCCTTCTAGCACCAAAATGTGACCAATGTCATAGTATAGGTTAACTACACCCGATCCATACAAATTCGAGGCATATTTAACCCACTAAGCATCAATCCCAATAAGATCATTCATTGTAAACAAAGACAAAGAAGCCATTAAAACTAACATTCTAAATCATGAAAGCTTGACAAACCTCTAATCTAAGACATTGAAACTTATCCTATTGGGGGAGTGGTGTCGCATTGATGTGGAATGGTGACCCTTTCCTAATCCCTTGGATAATGAGTGTATTTCAATCGATTCTATTGAAGATAATCGATGAAACCGATGAGAGATATGTGATAAAACATGATTTAAATGCTAAATTAACATGATATATGCTAAAATGATCGATATGGGTGTATGCAAAACTATTATAAATGTATGCAAGCTTCAAAAGATTAAAATCCTAATTACAAAACATGCTAAATGTATGCACCTATGTTATGATGGAAGCCATTAATGGATGCTTTAAGCTAATGATGAAAGTAAATTAAACTAAAAGGATGCTAAATAAGTGCTAAATATGAGTGCAAGTGAAAGTGATTTTAACAGCATAAGTTTGCTCTTAAAATATGGATCCATTTGTCTCCAAATAGTGACCTATTTATAAGAAAGCAAATGAGAAATGAAGGGTTAAGATAAAAAAGGATAATCAATGGTCAAGGATGGAAGAAGTTGGAGGCATGGATCATGGATTATCATCAAGGGTTGAAAATGCAAGTTGATATTTAATCAAGGGCTTACATTCATCCAAACAAACCCACTTTTAACCTATACAAAAGGTCACAAGTTAACTTGCACAAAAAGTTTTGAGTTAACTTACACATGAAGTTTTGAGTTAACTTGCACATGAAGTTTTCTAAGAATATTCCCTTTGTCAAATAAGTGAGGAGAAAGAATATTCTTTGGAATATTCTCAGGGTGAGAATATAAGCTTTTTTACCATTAAAACAAAGTTTAATTGTGCAAGGGAAGGAATATTCCAGCAGGAATATTCCCCTTCGGAAAGAATACCAAGGAGGAATGATTTCCTTGCAAGTGGAAGGGTGAAGTAATTTGATAATCAAAAGTTTTAGTATACAAATTAGAGGGGAATTATAAGTATTCAAATTAAATAATTGTTTAATGAGATCAAATGAAAGCGATAGGATAGAATTGATTTGATCTATCAATAATTTTCAAATGAAAGGAGGATGAAATGTGGATGAGATTCTCTTCAATAAGATGAAATCAAAGATGCATGGATCAAGAAAGATCAGGCTCACAATCATGCAAACAAACACACTTTGCAACAACTTTAAAAAGTTGTTTCAAAGTTTGTTTGAAGTAATCATTATCTTTTTTTGGAGGAAAATAGGAGAATATTCCATATGCAAGTGGATGAGATGGAAATCAGCAATTTAGTTAATTAAAACTAAATTTGAATGTGCAAGATGAGGAATATGAGGATATTCATTAAATTATTGATTTATTTAATGAAAAAGAGATGCAAATATGATATTTAATTAAATAGTTTAGGTTATTTAATTAAATAAGAGGACTTAGGGTTAAAATTAAATAATTTGCATTATTTAATTAAATCAGATGAAATGTCAGTGTGAGAGGGGGTGAATTAACCCAATTAGGTAAATTAGATTAATAGGTGAAAATGAGGCATTTAATTAAATAATTAGGCTTATTTAATTAAAAAAACAAAATGAGGATGGGTTTGAAGACGAAATGATGTTAGTTAGCCAATGTGATCCATTGAGACATTTTTAGGTGTCTACAGTAGCGACATTGCAGTCAACTGTTGTAATCTACCAAAAAACTTGCCACAAACTCAAAGTGATATTTATATGTTTCAAATATGATTTTGAATTTTTTAGTACTCACAACAATGTAATATGAGAATATATATATATAGAACCTACAATACAACTGTGAAATTTAAAAATTTCAATCAAATCTTAAACCTACGGTGTCTTCAACCTGTAGACAATTTAATCTACAATAATCAACCTATTAGAAAGAAATCCATTAACCAATCTATACAATACAACTATGAAATGGAAAAACTTCCATCAAATCTTAAACCTACAATATCTTCAACCTCTAGACAATTTAATCTACAATAACCAACCTCTTAGAAAGAAATCCACTAACCAATCTAGAAAAAAACAAATGAACATAGAAAATGGAAATGAAATCCAACTAGAATACAAATGTATATAGAAAACTAAAGAGGAAAAAAAATATTTAAAGAGTTTCAAATTAGTTTTAAGTTAGTTTTTAGTTAGTAAAATAAGTACTTGCTTAGTTATTTAGTGATTAAGAAAATATCTCCATTTTGTTTTCAAATTAGAAGATTTTTTTCTATTCAAATCAACTTAATAACTTGAAGATTACAACTATAGTTGCACTGAAATTTTCCCAAGGAAATAATGAAATAAATATATACAAATAAACCTTTTGATTCTTTAATAAATTGTAAAGCATAGGAAACTCACATGCTAAAAATAGTAATCCAAAAAGCAATGCTTATTCCAATTAAGGAAAATGAATCATATATTAAATAAAATGTCTATAATTGCACAATAGCAAGTTACAATAATGAAGTACAAATCTCATACACTAGCAGGGTGTTACATTACATTTGTTTTAGTGTTGCAAGTATAAGTTTTACATCAATAATTACATCCATGAAGATAAGTTTACATTTACAGATTGGCTAAGCAAGCCATACAATAATTTTAC
>VDFB02312451.1:4155-33786 GCA_007258455.2 Sequoia sempervirens
TTTAACTAGTTCACACGAACTAGGGTTCATTTGAACCCTTTTTTGGTTTGCTTGAACCAAAAAGTTCATTCGAACCCCAAAAACCAAAATTTTTGCTGTGGGGTTGTTTTTTGCCACTTTTCTTTCCTCACTTAAATTGTAAACCACTTTTGTGGGTTTACCCTGTCACCACACAAGTCCAACACCAAATGCTAAGGGATGCAAAGAGTTATTTAAATGCAAGAAATGAGTAATGAAAATGCAATGCTAAAGCATTAAATCACATTCCCATATAGCATTGAATGCATCCTAATGTGGTGATTGACAAGCCATTAATGCAGTGATGTGATCCTTCAAAGCTCGAAAATACAACCAAAAGATGGATTTGGGGAATCTGACAGGGGCCAGATTCTCTGAAGGGATAGACCCCTAGGGAATCCGTAATGGGGCATATTTTTGAAAGACAAACACCTCAAAATTTTTGGGAGGGAACGAATTCTCTAAAACTCTCCTTAACTTGCACAATTTGTTTCCTTAATGGAATGTACATGTAAATCCAAGGTTCTAGACATTGCTTTAGGTCAAAATGTTGCAAACTAAGGCACCTAAAGTGCAAATGGATTGTTAATTCAACCAGGTGAAGTGAACTCAAAATTGAAAGAACCTATCCCTTAAGGGGAAAAGGTCAAACCTAAAACAAAACCAAACAACGAGCAAAAGAGGGTCCCTGCCTCTAGTGGGGCATGTGTGCAAAAAGTGCACAACACTACTAATTTTACACACCTAACTTATATGTGCTTTCAACTTTTTCATTAACTAATACAAATTAATATTGCATTACTTTGTTTCCCAACAACCCCTATCATGGAAAACCAAGCTAAAATTATGGAAGCACAACGATATCATTGTAATCATTTGCAACGTTTACAGTACCATGCAAATAAGGATTCTATAAATAGATGAAAAGAGAAAACCACCACAATCACCTTACAAGGTCCTCCACATCCCCACCTTGTATTTCAAATAACTCCTCCCCATTTCAGCCAACCACACCTCAAATGCAGTCTACATTACACCCCAGTTCACCCTCTAAAAACCACCATCCTCCACTATTTCCAGCAAACTATTACATTGCTAGGAATTCCTTCCATTCAAAGTTAGACAACCTATCAAACATTTCAACAAGCCAAGTATGCATGAAACGATATCTAGGAATAAAAACTAGGCTATTAAATGGTAGTAGTGCTTGTTCAAGATGCATTTAAAAAAAAGGAAATCGCTTGTCAAAGTGGAACAACATGGACCCTAGAGAGCATCCTACTTATTTACAACGCCTATCTCAGATTGAGGAGATGCTTATAGCAAGAGTCAAACCTATCCTCCAAGTTACTTATGCAAGAGGGGGCCAGCTAAAATACAGTATCCACAATATTTATTTTAGGATATTGCAGTCATTGCAAATTACTTGCCATGTCATATACATGACCTAGATATACGCATAGTTAACAAAAAAATGTTGATTCCCAACAATACAATTTCTATGTTTGCAAAGCACATGTTCACGAGGCTTTGCAATATAAGGTTTGTAATGACCCTTATTACAAAGATGTCTAAATAGATGAGGCCTCTCTCTTATGCTTTCCTATTGCGTCCACTGACATATCTAACCTTCTAAATGTAACAACCTCAACTTCAGACCCCCTTGATGTAAGTTTCATGGAGATGAATAATACAACTGAAGAACAATTGCAAGAGAATGTGCAAGCAACATAATTTGTGGAAAACCTACCCCCTGCCCATACAAAAGTGCAAGAATTGTGAGCCTTGTAGCAATTAGGGGAAGGAATCCCGACTCCTACTATTGATTGGCCACCAATTTCTATTACGCCCATCAATGAATACAACATTGAAGGATTGTTTTTTATGGCATTCCCAACATTGTTTCCAAAGGGCAGAGCTACATTCAATCAACAAAATATGAAAGAGGTCAAGCTACACGAATATGCTCTCTATCTACTTAGATACCATGATAATAGGTTCGACCAACACCCACGGTTTAGATACTTCATACTTAATATTATTATGTGTCACCTTAGCCAAGCCACAACTTCTATATCTATTCAAAAATACTTGGAAAGTAGACTGCCAACAACAATACTTGCCCTATGCCAAAGACTCAAAGACCTCCCTAATGAACATCTTACAGACCAAGTAATGTGGTTTGGGTCACAAATTCATGAAACACGCGCATTCTAGACTCACCGTAAGGGGGAGCTATCTGACATGATTATTCAAGTTGGTTGCTTGACTCTATTCTTCACCCTTAGTGCAATAGATACTAAATGGCCAGACTTACACAACGTTATGTTGTCTATTGCACCAAAAAATCCTACTGCTGCTACTCAATGGAGGATCCAAAATATAGTACAAAACCCACACCTCTCTTCACTTTACATGCATCACATATTTACTGCATTTTGTGAGGAGGTTTTAGAGAAGATTCTTTACATAAATGACTACTAGTACAAGTAAACATATTCCATATCATTTATATTTACTTATTTCATACATCATTCGCTTAATAACATCTCCTGTGTGCGGGTATGAATGAAAACACTACGGCTTTGCATGTCCATGGTTTCCTTTGGCTCAAAGACACACCTGATATTGCCAAACTGCAATGGAATAATCTTGCATTAGTACAAAATGCAATCAATTCCATTGAAAAATATGTCTCTGCTTGGAACCCGCGTCCCCACCAAATCTCAAATGAAAGAGTTCCATGGTCTACCTTTGACAACCCCTACTTAATGGACATAAGAATGATTATGTTGTCCAACCCTTCATATGACTACGATGAACTACTCAACTATGTTCAACACCATACACATTGTACCTTGCACACATGTTTGTGGAGAAAAGGAGCTACAATTGAATGCCGCTATAAAGCCCCTTGGACCATGCAAGACAATTCAAGTTTGTCAAATGAGAGTGGCCAGCCAAAGCACACCCCTACTCGTAATGATGACTGATTGAATCTTCACAACCCCACTATCCTCTCTATTTGGTGAGAAAACGTAGATTGTTAGCTCATTCTCTCAATAGATATAGTGCTCAAATAATCTAAAACATATCATGCAATTCTTTCTCATATTTCAACAAGTTTTCATCTTAACAAGCCAACACCAATAACTTTTAGAAAAATGCTTGTTGATAATCTTGTCGATCGTGATATTAGTGCCCAAGAAAGTTGCCACCTTTTATTAAAACTACCACTTTGCTTATGTATTCACACGTTTGTTTCTTTAAATATAAACCAAAAAAATATCAACGTGTTCCACTCTCAGCCCAATCCACATCATCAGACACAAACTACATTGATGCATACATGGCATGTCTTATTTGTTTGGAGGCATTTCCATTAATTAATGTCACTCAAAAATGGAGCTTCAAAACATCTCGTAAAGCGAACCAATGGAAAGAGCGTTCCTTTAAAGCAACTATTCAAGTCTCCCCCCGTTACACAAGCATTACTCCAAAGGATGACCCAAGTTTCCATGACTTCTGTTGAAGTGAACTAGTTCTCTACAAACCATTTTGTAATATTGCAATTGACCTTAGTTTATCCAAAACTCAAATTGTGGCACAGTGGGAGAGGATGGCATGCACTTACCATCCGTGGCATGTGTGACACACTCAACCAAATATGACCTCCAATATAGACCCAAGCTCTCCTTCAGACAATGTAGAACCCCCACATCAATGCAACCAATCTAAATGGCAAGTGTTGTCAGGTCTACACCCAGGCCATCCACTCCGGCTAGATGCACTTGACATGCTAGGTAATTGTGAAATAGACCTTAACCATGATTGGGATACTCATTCCATAAATCCAATAGAGCATAGTATAAGATCCAACTTTGTAGACTCAAATTGCACAATATATCAAGTCCCCCTAGCGCCGATTGTAAATACCCAACACGAGATTTCATTGGAACAAAAGAAAAAATTGAATTTAGTGTTGTCACACCTATCCTCCACCAATTACCAACCACCAATCAAAATAATAGTTCGAGGAACTACAAGAACTAGAAAGTCACACTTAATAAAAAAGTCAAGTATGCACTCAATTGTTCAGCTCCAAAAGGTCAAACATCACTATTACTTCTTGCACCAACAAGTTTTACAACATTCAACATTGGAGCATCAACAATTAATTTTGCACTTTGCATACTCATCAAAGAGATGGCCCCTTTTCAAGGCCAAACACTAGCAAGCTTCCAAGAGAAAATGCACTTCATTCACTACATTCTAATAGAAAAAATGAGCTTCATCGATCCAAAGTTGCTTGAACACATCGACTATCGCTTGCACAAAGTTTTCCCAATAGACAACCACAACCTATTTGGAGGCCGCTCAATCTTGCTCTTTGGAGACCTTGACCAACTACTATCGGTCAAAGGCATTCCTATGCACTCTTATACTTCCTACAGGGGGACACTATGGCAGAGCTGTCAAATAGTTTTTACACAACAAAATATTTCATCAAGCTAGAGATGATCCCACTCAACTTCTATTTCGTGATCTCTTGTGCAATTTAAGAAAGGTTGAACCTACTATTATAGATTAGCAACTGCTAATGTCGAGGTCAAGCTCCACACTATCATCTATAGAACAAACTGCTTTCTTATCGTCCATACATCTTTATGCAACCAATGAAAAGGTCTCACTCCATAATAAGTTCATGTTGTCTCTAGCGCAATCCGTTGTCATAGCCACTATAGAGCAAATAGGAGCTCTTTCAACTCAAATCCAAATGATGAGCAACTCCAATCTAAGATTCGACTATGTATCGACCAAAAGGTTATGTTATCTTGTAATCTGTGGACTGATATTGGCCTTGTTAATGGAGCTCTTGGCATAGTAAAAAAAAATGTGTACAAGGAGTGTGAAAAACCACCCCAACTCCCCTTGTTTGTTGTTGTTCGATTCAAGAATTACATTGGGCTTGCCTAGGATCCAAAAAATCCCAAATATGTCCCTATTACCCCATTGAGTCATGGTGGTCACTGCCAAATTCCACTTAAAATTGCATGGGCCTTAACCATCCACAAATCATAGGGACTTACACTTGAAATGGCCACCATTGACATTGACAACATTAACCGACAACGCTTGACATTCACAGCAATTTCAAGAGTCACTCACTTTTCTGGCCTTCGTATCCACCCTAAATTCACATTTGAAAGATACACACATGCAAAAAATCCATTATGTTGCACGTAGAATTAGTGAGGAAGCTCGATTATCAACACTATTAGCATCAACCACTTGAAATTCTACAATTCTTTTCACTGGTAAAATAGTATAGGTATGTTCAATAAATACTTATTCTTTCTCTTCCAATGACTACATTTCTGACTGCTTACACAGTTCTTCGTACTTCAAGTATCCGATCTCTTCCTCACTTTCCACATTTGATTTGTAGGCCTAACTTCAAAGCTGCATAACTACCAGGATTAACTCTTTCAGCACAACTCAATCGACATACAAGGAGTCTTCCACCAAATTTTACTGAAGCATATTTCATCTTGCAGAGAGTGGTTCTCTCACTTGTTATTTTTGTTCACAATGGTAAACCATTACTTATTTATAAATCTTTTTGCACCTATATATAGTGCTCTCCTCACCTAATATTACACTTTTTCCTCAAGCTTCTTCCCTTTTTTCAAGCTTTCTACTACATCCATTGTCATACTATGATTGGTTTCCAATTATGTTATAGAAGATATCAAATGTATGTAGATGTGACCAGTGGTTCTACTTCTAACATACTTTCATCTTGTAAACACTTTACATAATTGGAATTACAAAATACTGGTCATCTAAATAGGAAATTAGCCAAATTCAATTGTTGCAATTGATTCTCTTTCTATCTAGTAAAAACCATTTATTCTACTAAATTTATTTAATAAAAAACACAACAATTCACATAATGGTGCAAAAGATATATTATTAAACCTTGAAGTGCATTTTGCAGTATGAGCGTCAATGGGTGGGAGTTCATGATACCATTTGGTTTTTAGGCTGCAATAAGGTGTGTACTGCTACATATTTAAAATTTTGAATAAAACCACTTATCTGTTATGAAGGCATGCTCAACTCAGCTCAGTTGCATGCCTGTAGTATACAAAGCATCATCAATTTATCATCCTTGCATTCCCATGATTTCGTGTGTAGTTCCCACTTTATTGCCTAGTGGAGTTGATATTCTTGATGTATGTTCTGCCTCTCTTTCAACCTAGGAAGTTCATTCATTCTCTTTAAGTTTCTTATTATTATATTAAAATGTCGAGACTCTAAATACGTTCATTTTGTTTTACATAAAATGTTGTAGTATGACCCTGCCAGGAGGATTTCAGCTAAGGCAACATTGAACCATCCTTACTTTTATGATATTCAAAAGTCTCACTTTTGAGCATTCATTTGATATTTCTATTGTACCTACTCTTTCATGCAAATTAAATTCTACAATTTTCTATTGGCGGTTTTCTAGAGAGGATTATGAATAGATGCATTATTTTCAAAACTAGCAGATTCCCAAAAAAACTTTACAATTTTTAGAATTTGTGTTGGAATAAATGGATGTAATAAAGAAATCTCATAACACAAAAAAATAGAAAAAGTGATCGAGATATAGTTCTGTGATCTTATTTTTTAATTATTTATGAAATCTTCCTCTATTACAGATTGAGAAAAGGGAAGGAATAATTTAATCTTTTCATTCTATTCATTGGAATATGGAACAACATAGGTACATGCATTAGTTGATATAATTTGAGATATCATTTTATGATAAGATTTTTTTTTTTGTGATGTTTGGAATTTGTTCCAATCTTGCAAATTAGGCTCTAAGATTTTGCCCAGTTATGTGTTATATGACAGTTATGGACAAATGTCTCCCAATATTTAGCATTTTATTTTGTGACTTCTAAAGTTGTTTAAATTCTCTTTTGAATTGAGCTTTAGCCTAAATTTTTTGAGAAAGTAATCCTTTTGATAGTAATGGACAAATAAACTCTCGATTTTGGACAACATTTTATGTAAAATATCAAATTTGCTTCAATCTTCTTAACTTAAAAATTGATATTTACTTATTTGTGAGGAAAATGTTGGATTTGATTCAATTATATGTTTTAAATTTAATATTTTCTTTCTATAAATTCAACATATGCTTCTACAAATTTAACATGTTTTGTTTAACATTTTCTTTGATGTTTTTGAGGTCTGTAGATATGTTTTTGGTCTATTTACAATAAAGGCTAAGAATATTACAACTTTATTTGTGTCTAAAAATTATGGTGTATGTAATGTTTGTTGGATCATTCATTCATGTATGGCCGCTTTTGTGCTTCACTTTGTTAATGCAGTTTCATGTTATCCAAACTTACGATTTCATATTATACAATTTCATGTTATGGGAAGTGCTTCACTTTTTCACTGTAGTTTCATGTTATCATTATATTTTGTAAGATTTTGTGTTTATGTTACTATTTTGATTTGATTTACTTATGATTGTTAAAATTTATTTTGATTAGCGGTTGTCATGTTGTTATCTTATTACTTTGTATTTCTGAACAACACTGTTAGTGTAATTGATATTTAATTACACTTGCATAACTTTACTTAGGTAATATTTTAATTCCTAGGTTAATTATTCTCATCCTTATCTTGTTGAGCTATCTTGTTGCTCAAGATAAGATTAGGGTTATGCATACTTTGCTTTTATAAAGCAAATCATTCTCATGTAATTATGAATTTTTGAATATCTGTTGCATGTGATAGGTGATTGTATGCAGGTGATTCTTGGGGACTGTGAAGTTGGTTTTTCAACTTCTACATGGTATCAAAGCTCTGATACCATGTTAGATGGTATCAAAGCTCTGATACCATGTTAGAAACCAAGATTAGACATGCAAACCAAAAAACCTTTCACCGAAGAGAAAAACAAAAAAAATAAAGATATTGCAAAAAGATGTGCAAAATATTATGATTCTGCTTTGGTTTCTTGTAGACAGAAGTATTTTTCCTTGCTTGTTGGATTGCGGTTCCAATGTTACTCCACAGTGTTCTTCCAGTGCTTCTTTGTTGCAGTCATCTCATTGTAGGGGGTTTTTGTCCCACTAGGTTTTCCTTCTCTACCTCATTATTGCATTTGTACATGGGTACCTGATCAGGCCTTGTTGTCAGGACCCAATCATGCTTTTTTGCATTCATCTTAGTTTTACGTGCATGCTTTTTTAGTCTCCCTAAGTTGCACTTATGGGGGGGTGTTAGTGTAATTAATATTTAAGTACACTTGCATAACTTTACTTAGGTAATATTTTAATTCCTAGGTTAATTATTCTCATCCTTATCTTGTTGATCTATCTTGTTGCTCAAGATAAGATTAGGGTTATGCATACTTTGCTTTTATAGAGCAAATCATTCTCATGTAATTATGAATTTATGAATATATGTTGCATGTGATAGGTGATGTATGCAGGTGATTCTTGGGGACTGTGAAGTTGGTTTTTTAACTTCTACAAACACTTCTATAGTTCTTTCAACAGTTTATTCTTATATATTGAAATTTATTTTTTATTGTTATCTTATTACTTTGTATTTCTGAACAACACTTCTATAGTTCTTTCAACAATTTATTTTTAGAAATTATACTACAACAAAGGACTTGTAGTTTATAGCTCTAAATAACTCTTCCCATTTATTAATAAATACATTTCATAGAAAATATAACTTTAATGTCTTCGATGTACCCATTGCACCCCAAGGTGTGATTGCTAGTTAATTATTAGTTAATGCATGGTTACTCTAACACCCCCCCTTAAGATGAACTTAGGGAGTAGCTAAAAACCCTAAAAAGAAATAATACATGATGGGTCCCGACAAACAAGGCTTGGTGAGGTACCCATGTACAAACAAAAGACCACTCACAACTGGAGAAAAGAAGAAAACCATAGTGGGAGAAAACTCCTTTCTAAAAGAGAGAAAGATGAATGAAGGACTAAAAAACCTCCAAATCAAGGTGTGAAGGATTGAGAATCCTCCAACCAAAACAATGTCCTGAAAAAGAGGAATATGTAGAACATCATAGAAGCACGAAATTGTAGACTGTTGTCAAATGATGATTGATATGGTGCTAAAATGAAGAATCTTTAGAAACAGGAATGCAAGAGTATCCATATGGTAAATGATCCATCTCACTAAAATGCATGTAACCAATCGTTGATGTACACTGCATCTCAAAATACATAGGAACAGGAACTAGATAATCACTCTAACGCAAAACCAAGGAAGCATTAGCACCAACAGTAGAAACTCCCCGTAATGTTAAAAAGGGAGAGCCAAGACAAGTACACTAAAATTGTGTGAAACCAAGAAGTGCATGTAGGAATGGAAACCTATAAATAAAAGGGTGTGCAAACTAAGACACGCATGCATGAGACAAGAATCACTAGGATTCACTGTTGTCGTGGAAGGGACACTCACTAGACAAAGGTATGATGACAAACCAAAGGCAAACATTGACCCCCCCATGACACTTTATATCATAGTGCAAATACAAAAGGCACAACAAGATGTGTAAAATCCCCGAAAAGTATACACCATAATGACACTTCATCTCAATGCATCTACAAAAGAGAATGTGCATGTAAAATATTTCTACAATTCCCAAATAGGACAAAATACTGGAAATACATATAGAAAAGTCAAAAACATGTCATCCCATGCAAATGAAAAGTTTTTAGGAGCTAAAACATCCAAGAAATTCACTAGAGTGGAAAAGCACAAAATGTTGAATAAAATTCACCTAGAGAACAATCTAGAAAAAGTGCATGGATGGTTGTGAAGAGCTTTGAAAGACAGTTCGAATGCCACTAGAATCATGGAAAATGGAGAAACTGGTGAAAAGTTATGAGCTTGGAATTGAAAACAACACCTCTGACTTCCGTAGGCTATAGAATGCAGTAGCAGTAAAAATAGGTGATAAGACCCACACCACTATAAATTTGATAGAAGAAGCTTTCTGATGATATCTCATTTGTCGAAAAATGATATCATACACAAAATTTATGTCCAAAGAAAAAAACCATCTCCTTGGAGGCCAAAGAAGGTCTTGGAGAGGCCTTGCAAAGGCATCTTTACATATGCTAATCACAATTCTAACATGGTATTAGAGCACCTTCCATGCAAGAGATCTACAAACAATATACATGCAATATTCCTCAACAAGAAAAAGCTACAAAAGCAAGAGAATATCAAAAATATTTATCATAGTCTATTTACAACTCCTCAAAGTTTGAGGATACATAAATGGTTCATTGTCCACTCTAGTTTACAAGGAGACATAAGCGATCACATTAAATATACAATAGTGTGAATGGTAAGTTAGTTTTAATTATTTTTAAAGGATGGGTGCATGGGAATAGAGATTAAAAGAGAGTGAGGCGATAGGTTTACACTCATAATTAAATATATATTTAATTTATTATACTTAAAGAAAATAATGGGTATATAAGCCAATATTTTACTTAAATGTATGTATGGAAATCTTACTGATAAGTTATGGATATGGTGTTCAAAAGTTAACTCAATCATAGATAAATAACTTTCAAAGCAATGTTAATTGAAGACAAGATTTTTAATATGAATATAACACAAATATACAATCTAGGATTTTAATAATGCCAAAAGTTAATTTTGATAGAGGAACAAAATTATCATATGGAAAAATGTTAGAATTTAGATCTTACAAAAAAATAAGTCTCAAGACTCAAAGGTTAGGGAAAATGTTTAATTCTAGACTTACACAAAGAACAATTTAAACATGGTTAAAATGATTTTTTTTAACAAAATAAAGAAATTTTTAAGGATAGGAAGGCATGATAATTAGGCTCTAATACCAAATGTAATATCACTTTTCCTCCAAATTCATTTTAAGTGTTGACAACAGGTTTAGTGGATTAATATTAGAGTGCAGATAATTTACAAGCTACAATATTATTAAAATGGATGTGAATAACCAATGCAAGAGATAATATGTGATAGTTTATTAAGAAAATCCAAAATAGATAGT
The DNA here is from genome assembly GCA_007258455.2 of Sequoia sempervirens. Lineage (NCBI taxonomy): Eukaryota > Viridiplantae > Streptophyta > Pinopsida > Cupressales > Cupressaceae > Sequoia > Sequoia sempervirens. The sequence continues at coordinate 15,272 of VDFB02312451.1, forward strand.
TAACATGATAAATTGTATACACATCCATATAATTCATATACATTAACACCAAAATCATTTAAATATATTATTCTATAGAATTTAGAATCGATGGTTTTAATACTTATATGAATAATAACACTTGGAAAAGCCACTCTCACCCTAGGAAGATGTCAGTGATACTGGCTCTTGCCATGGAGCAATCTAGGAGAGATAAGCAGACTTCACCGCTCTACATGAGTGTTGGTTCCACCAAAACAATGCTCAACACCGTGCACAACATGCTCTAGAGTAATTAATCAACACGTAAACCAAGCCCTCTCCAAGACCATCCTAAGTGCACATTTGTACCTTAGGTTGGACACACATAATATGTGCCCCCTTCTCCGTCATGTCCATAGCTCACCAACCACTTCCTTCTTCCTTGATTGTTCTCCATGCTTGAATGTTTTCCATGTCTCACACAATGCTTTATATGTCTTAAGGGGTGGTTTCCAAACCATCGCACCCTTTCACAAAGGTTTCCTCTAATAATTATTTACATAACTAATTATTCTTCCCCTTTTTTAAAAGGTATTTATACACATTCTTTATTAATCTCTTTTAACCAAAGGATCACAAATATCCTTTATTTTTATATCTCCCTTTTTTAATTTTTAAAGGGTTATTTCATAACTTTCTCTTCTCTTGGGGAAAAATTCACATAACAAACAATATCCTCTATAGGTCCATCATGAACTCACCATATCCAGGTGAAGGCTCTTTAGAATTCATGTTAAAGCCTCTAAAGAGAAACCGTCTCTAATCACAAAAGAACTCCAAACTCACCCAAGTATCCAAGTATCCATGAGAACCTACAACTAATAACTCCATGCCAAGTTCCAATGTAACACAACACCCTCGTGAAGCTCCCAAGCAAAAGACCAATATATTCAAATACTAAGAGAACCAACAATACCAATGTCAAAGCCCCAACTATAGAATCGAGAACACAAACATGATAGATCATGACCTAATATCTCTCCCAGGAGATCACATGCACCAACACCCACATCTTAGTAAAGTATAACAAGAAAAAATACCAAACACACTCTAAACCATGAATCAACATCTCCAATCACGTGAAGGTAACCATCTCCTAACCGTAAACCTACAAATGTGAATGAATGATTATGCATCAACAAGATCTAAGAGCTCCTCCAAGACATCAACAAACACTAAACAAGATCATTCATCACCAATTGATGAATTCACATCACTTCCAACAACTCCCATTGAACCATGATATTGAGCTACACACAACATCATGGCAACCATCTCCTAAATGAAGATCACCCATGCTCCACACACACTCAACTGCAATCCCAACAACTCCAAAGAATAAGTAGAACCAAGATCTCCAAGCCAAGAAGATACAATTGCCATCAAACATTAGGAATCAATCCCACATCGCCAAACCATCATTCTCAAAAGCTCAATCATAAAACTATGTATCTTATCTATGATGACATTGTGATAAACCACATGTTACAAGTCCCAATGTATGACTATCCAACCACTCTAATCATCTGTCCTCTCATCCCAATGCAAATATTATAGACATTGAAAAATGTCCTAAGCTTGCAAGCAACATTTTATCACTAATTCACCTTCTTCCATGCATAATTAAATAATTTTAATTATTTAATTATTTCCTAATGTCATTTTCTTCTATTAATTAAATAGTTCTTAATTATTTAATTAATTCATTATATCCTCATTCCTCTTTTGATTAATTTAAATAAATATCAATTTTATTTAAATTACGTAACTAATTATCTTTTTCTATCCTTAATTAAATACATTTTATTTATTTAATTATTTATTTCTATCTTCCTCTATAATTAAATAATTACTTTAATTATTTAATTATTCATTAACCTTTTCTCTCCATAATTAAATAATTGTTTTTAATTATTTAATTATTCATTTTTCCTCCTTTAAATTAATTAATTGCTATGATTATTTAATCTAAATTTCTTCTCAGCCGAGCTCTAAATCTCAGCCAATTTCTTGAGTTTTGTTCCATCTTTCCCATCCTTATCTATTTTCTTCTCAATTAATCTCATCCATTAATCATGATACCTTATCATTTAATCCTAACCCTTCATTTGAATTGGGATTTCTATAAAAGTAAGCCATCATACTCATTTCAAGGTTAACCATAATCTTTGAAATTTTTCTATTTTGAGATCTAGAGCTATCTTGCATCAATATAAAGCTTATCATACATCTTGCACAGTACAAATATGAGAACAAGCAAAGAAAAATGGAGAAGAGCAATGGAGAGGAATCAACTTTGGCATAGAGATTGAGTATTATTGTTTCATTATTGTGATTTGTATGTCAATTTATGCTTCATTGTTGGATTAGGGTCTTCATAACTTGGATTAGATAGTTTTGTAGTTGCTATCAGTGATTCATGTTTTTCCCCGAATTCTACTTTGATCTACATTTGGTGAACCCAACATGAATCAAACATCCTTATTATATTTTTATTTTCTAATGTTTTCTAATATTATCTTGTTGCTTCACTAAAAAATCAAGACTAACCTTGTGCAGATCAAGTTGAAGACAAAACCCTAGGATTTTCCAAAGATTTCATCATATCTTTCAAATGGCTACAATTTTTTTTCTAGGTTTTTTACTATAGGTCAAGGATCATATCAGGAGCCTACATTCCAAAAATTGGAGTTATATCTAAAAATATCTCAAAATTCTATAGGGGGTTTGTTCAATACATTCTTTATTTTGATCTCAAATAATTAAAATCAAATCAAATCTTTGAAAATTAGTTCTCCATAAATTTTCTCCCTAGGGCTTAAATTAAGGATTTTTTTTTTTTAAATACAATTTTTGAAAGTTCTCAAAATTTTATCAGGGGTGTCTTTGTATTTTTATTTTTGGGGTAAAAAATATAACAAAATATTGTGATATTGCTATCAGGATTCAACCGTGTAGTTTGGAGTCAAACTCATTGACCCATGTTTGATGAGTAGTGGTTCACAAGAACCCCTCTCTCATGACAACAAATGGTCCACTTAACACTCATTGCATCTAGGTGATACTCACAGAGGTGAAGCACTGGGCCTTCTTAGGAGGTCACCCATCCTGGTACTACTCCAGCTCAAGCACACTTAACCAAGGAGTTTTCCCCAAGGTTAAGCCCACTTAGCTTGCAACCCCATTTGCAAAACATTAATCAAGTGTTGTGCCTTATGAACCATTCATTGTAGAGCCCATTTAGCTCATCAATTGATAGGTAGGAATCACGTTGATAGCATGCCATTTTTTGTGGTTGTTGATATCTAATTTTCAGCTTGTGGCAATCATTGGGAGAAGACCTTTTAATCTAAACTACTAATCCAATTTCATGTAGGATTGTGTGTTTGTGATTTTTAAATTAGGAACACTTGGAATTGGTGCTTAAAAAGATCAAGTGTTTTTTGTGTCTTGTGCACTTGCACATTCTGTTAAATTCGAGATTAGCGTGTGCATATCCTCTCCCTTCGTACTTCGTGCAATTTTGGGTGCATGAGAAACGCATATCAATCTTGTTTTCTTTTAGTGGGAGGCCTACCTTAAGACACATCCTAATAGAGAACTCAAGGGTTTGACCTCAAGCATGTTTCTCAACAGGCTATATCAAAGGTACGAAGGCAAAGTTAGTAGAACTATCCTGTGATGTATACCACATGTGTCAATTTAGATGTGGGTGTAAGACCATATTGGGGTTGACTAGAGGCTTTAGTGTCTCGTGTTTTATGTTATACCATAGGTGTTCACGATAGTCCCCCACTACAAACCATTGTTTTAGAAGCATAAGACCTATTTTGAGAGTACCATTATTGGCGTAAGGGATGCAAATCATACTCTGAAATTACTTACCACGTCTAGTTCTTGGTTGAGGTGGCAAGGTTCCATGCTTGAAGTTACTCCTTTCAAGGTGAGAGGTGTTAAGGTGGTCCATGACCTTGGCATACTCTAGCTTTGAACCCACTCCTTTTTCTTAGATTTAACATCACTCTTTCGGGGGTGAGGTAAACCCACTTTAGTAGATAACCCTATTACTAATGGCTAGGTTGCACTTGTTTGTATTGTCTATGAACCAAGGATAAGTGAGTTTTTTAGAAGAAAACTTGTGAAATACTTGCTTACCAAGAAGTTAAAGAGTCAAAAGTAGCCAAATTTGTCTTTTGAGTGTTTATTGTGTTTTATAATTAAATCTAAACTTGACAAAAATGGAAAATAGCCTAGAAAACATCAAATTAGGGTCAAAAAGGTAGAACACCACAACTATTTATCAGAAAACTACAATCATTAGTTAAAACACCGCATCTATCAAAAACCCCAGGAAGCCTGAAATGTCGCATTTGTTAGTTTCAATTTTTTATCTAGGGAAATATCTATACATCTAACTTCTAGTTTCCTTACAGACAATGACTGTACACTCAGACTTGAGACTTGTTTGGGTTTAGTCAGACCATTCATTGTATTTCATCATTTACCTTAGATTGGATTGCATAGTCCTAGCTTGCATACACTATACCACACCTCATTCCATCAACATCTTTGAGTCTTAAGATTAGGAGGCTTGTCATATTATTGGCAAGCCAAAGTTTCATATTTAGGTGTCTTGACCTTATCATATGGTTATCTATCTCATCCTTAGGTTGGGATTACAACTCATGTGTCTATTTTAGGCTCACCTTTTAACTAATCATCATCATCATCATCATCTTGGTCCTTGTCCCCTTCAGGTTTTGACATTTAGAGTTGTTATTTTGGTTCATCATAGTTTGCTTAGCATCCTCTTTGAAGGTCCAAAATCACATATCCATATCCAACCATATTCATAGTCTTAGTCTCATTATCATCTATCATTCCATCTTGTTGCATAGGCGGTTGTCGTTGCACCAAAAGATTGACCCGTGAATGCCCAATACAACCATCAGATTTATACAAGATCCAAGATCCACAAGAGGCAGTTAAGTCATGTCACAAACCCAAGCACCACACTACACAACACAAGGAGACCAAGGGAAAAACACTTGCAGTAATCCCCCCAGTGCAAGTGAGGGTTTGAACTTGTGACGTCAGTTCTGATACCAATTGTTGCACAGGAGGTTGTTGTTGCATAAAAAGATTGACTTGTGAATGCCCAATACAATTGCTAGATTTATACAAGATCTAAAATCCATAAGAGGCAGTTAATCCATGTCATGAACCCAAGCGTTGTGTTGGACAACACAAGGAGACCAAGGACAAAACTCTTGCAACACATCCAAGCATTAGCTTAGTCATAGTCTCATTACCACTTTCCATACCAAGTTTAGTCATAGTTGCATTCTCATCTTGTATCTTTATATTCCAAAAATCCTAAAAACATAGCATAGTCTTATTATCATTACCATCCTTAGCTTGAATTACCATCGTTAGTTTGAATCTCTGTCTTTAGTTGCATTCATTTCCAAAATCCTTAAGGTTACAAGTATTATATGGTCTTCACTAGGTCATAAAGGAAACAAAAGGACATGGATTCCTCATATGAGCCCAATTTCAATCCAACTAGCACCATGAACTTTGGGTCCTAATCAAACCAACCTCAAAAGTCACAATATGAAATTACAAATCCATTTGACAATTTACATTGAAGGAGGTTAACCAAAATCCAACACCCAAAGTGATTGAACAAGTTTCCCAAGATCCTAAGATGGTGTGTATCATAGAAGAGATGGTCAAAGTGGGTCCTAATAAGTACTTCCTAGCACTCACTCAAAATGGTTCCAAGCTTCCCTTTGGTTTTTACACTTTCACAATTGTAGAGGGAATAACACAAACACAAAGTCAAAGTCAAGGTCATAACACATTTACACAAGGTCATTTCTCCTCACAACAAATGCATACTAGTATGCCACTTGGGGGAATTACACATAACACAAAACATGTTAACATACCTCCTAAACCAATATTTGGGACTAAAAGGACACATGCAACATCTCAAGGACCAAGTCCCACATTTTCCAATCCATTTGGATCATCCTCTAGCTCCATGGGTAAGACTTTTGCAAATCCATTTTTCATAATATCCACCCAAAATACCACACCATCAACCAACACAAACACAAATCAAAACTTGAACCCACCAAACAAAACAAGAAGGATTCACATTGATACAGCAAGAGTAGAAACCCAAATGACCAACACTACAGGTCAAACACCAACATGTCTTTTGGGTCAAATTGAAACACCAACCAACCTCCATCACAACATGTCACCCTGTTACCTTATAATTTTTCCCTTGCTTCATACAAATCATCCACCAACTTATAAGCAGCTTAGTCTTACTTGGGCGGTATTTTATATAATTGTTTGAATCTGCGCAGTGTTTTGTGTAGTTCATTGAACCTCCCGCCTTTCCGCTTAAGCTTGTTTTATATCATTGTTTCGTGTCCTCTACCTGGACAATGTTTTGTGAAGTTTGTTGAACTTTCTTTTATTGCCTATATGGTGATTAATGTGTAAGCGACATCTTGACATGGTATTCGAACTTAGGCATACTTTTGTGTAGTTTTTTGAACTCTCCACTCTACTACTTATAGACATTTGCTTTCAAAATTTTGAAAGACAGTTATATTGAAAATGGTGAAGCAACAACTACCACGTGTCATGGAACAATTTAAGATATTAAATGCCCATCTACTCCCATGTTTTTTTGCGAAGTTTTAAGAGAATTTAAAGTGTTGGACAAAACATTCTCATTGTGATGAAGTTCTTCAAGGACGAGCTGAATGGAATGGAAAATTCTAGCTGTGGGATTCACCATTGAGGTATTTACAGTATTCACCTGTTTTAGCTTACTTTCTTGGAATAATTTTGGCCACATTTCATAAGGTTATCTTTGGCTGAGCTATAAACTCTTATTCATGGTGAGGATTAAATACGTGGGTTATGAATATGTGTCTGGATTAACCTATGAGGGCTCAGAATTCGGAGATACCTGTCTAGAGCCTTTGAGTTTAGATGAATTAAGAAGCAATTTTAGTAAACCAAATTTGCCACCCATTGTTGAATACATAATTGATAGTGGGTTGGTTGAGGTTGTTGCATTTCCTTTAGCAGTGCAATGCTTGAAACTCATCCTAGAATGCACTCGGAATTATAATTCACATACATGAAAGGTTAGGACATAAGACGATTGTCTAGTCCTGAAATTCCAGAGGTCCACCTTCATATGCCGTCTGAGAATCACAAAAAAGGATGTGTATTCATCAATGAACATGACAAATTCTCAAATTGATTTTTCTGCAAAGAAAGGGGTTTACAATAATGAAAGAGCCAAGAATTGGTTGGCCAAGCCTAAGAGGGGTAAGTCCCAATTTCCCTGTAAACTACACAAAACCCATTTTGTGGAAGAGTTGGCCGACATTGTGGTATTACTATGCAGGGTAAGGGGAAGTGAAGATGTTCATGGATTTGAGGAATGCATGTATTTCTTCATCTAGATTATGTTAAGTGGAGAACAATTCCTAGATTGGGCATAAATTATCAGTGACTTCCTACATGAGTTAATGACATTCTTTACCCTCAACAGGTTTTTCTATATGTCCTCACACTTGATATATGCCATCGCCAACACTAGACCTTGGCCTAGATTAAGGCCAAGTGATTTGCCTCCAGAGAAAGTACCCATTTATGATTATTTTGATAAACTAAAACTTCATAAGAGCTCTCAATTTTTTAGGAGAGTGACTGATACTTTCACTATGAGGATGGTTAGGGAGTTACAGGGACATCTTGTGATGAGGTTATTACCTGAAGCAATACAATTTGTAGACTTTTATGGCAGCCATTTTATTCATTTTTAGAGATTCTCCTACATAAGGGTTGGTGGATATGCACGATTCCCGATCAAATTTCCTAAATACCCTAAAGATAAATGGGTTCTTATTGAAGTGAGTAGACAATTGGCTAATGTAAATAGATTGTGCCAAGGTAGGAAAAGGTTGACAGTTTGTTTTTTGTTTGGTTTTGGTGCTTATAGTTGTCAATCTATGTATGATGCCCTAAATATTGAAAGGGAATTGTCCAAGTATAATTTGCTCTCATATGAGGAGCGATTTCCTTTCGATTTAAAGGATTATATAAAAAATAATTTGAATTTAAGCCCTAATTTTTATCACCAGCCTAACCTTGAAGATTATTGGGTTGACTGCTTTGATGAATATGAGGTCAGAAGGAGTTGGATGAGATTGATAGTGGAACAAATAATAATCTATGATTTGAAATGGGATCTATAGGGTATTGTGGAAGATGGGTCTAACATGGTAGACCTATTGAATTGATAGAAAACTAGCCTATTCCTGCCATGGATTGGAGTGGTAGAGAGAAAGAAACCATTGAGGCAAGAACTGTTGATGTCTTAACTATAACATGGGAGTGGGTGACCAAGAAAAGAATAGAACAATCTCATCCCCACAACAGGTCTAAAGAGTCATGACCTGCTGAGGGTACTTCTTAGGATTCTGCAAGTGGGCAATCAACTAGTGGCACTTCCCAGTCATTACCATCAGGGGCACAAGGAGATGGTAGTGAAGACCCACCTGATAAGAATAGTTTTCACAAACATGTGGGGAAGATATCTTTAACCTACCTATTCTAAAAAAAGTGAATGAAGGAGATGAGGAAGAGGAAGGTTTGGAAACCCTAAATATCAGTTCTTCTCCCTCTCAGGATGAATCACTGGTTAGAGAAGTAGGTACATCTCAGAAGCCACAAGCAATTGCATCTACAAAGAACACTCCTCCAACTACTAGGACCTTATTTGAATCTCCAGGTTTAAGACAACAAAGGTCTCGACGAATCCAACCTTGTTAGAGGATTCTTTGTCAAGGAAAAGGAAAGCTATACAACCTAGTTTACCTAAGCAGTATATGGTGGGCCAATTGTTGTAGAGGACTTCAGCCCCAAAATCAAAGAAGTTGAAGACTACTGCTAGATTGATAGATGATACTGAATTAGGAAGCCTCCAAATAGAGATTTCACCCTTTAGCGCAAAAAAGATGTTACTCAGGCAGCTGCAAGTGATTTTGAAGTGAATAGAATAGACCTTGGCCCTCCTACCATAGATGTGGATGTTCAAAATTTTCAGGTGTTCGCGACTAGAATGGTTGAAAGATCAAAAAAGGGCCTAGGTTCATGACTTGACTGAATGTCTGAGGTCTATCTTCGAGCTTATTCCTCAACCCCTTTCTCGAGTTGAGTCCTCTGTAGAATCTCTAACTATGGTTGGAAGGAGGCCATGATCAAAATTAAAAGTTGTCAAACCTTGAGTAAGCCTGTAGATGATTGGAATGGGCCTCTGATTAAAAAGGGAAGCTTGGTCATTTCTAAATTCATAAAATGCTTCAAAGAAACAAACGATTTGAAGACCACTTTGGGGGATGAAATCACTGAGATTGAAAAGGAGGAGAAGCTATGGAACAACTATCAGACTAAATTGAAGTTGTTGTTAAGCTAGGATATGGAGAAGTTGGCTGTAAAATAGATACCCAATGCTTCAGACACCTATTACTTGGCATGGAACAAATAGGTGTAGTGGAAGTTGCAGATTGCTAAACAGAGTCTACAAAAACTTAAGGAAATCATTGACGAGTGTACTAGTGTTTTAGAAGAAGCAATGAGAACCTTGGTGGCTCTTGGGTTACTCCAAGATAAAGGTGAGATTGGAAATAACATGGACACCAAGAGTCTGATAAATGGTTTCTAGAAAATGGTTAAAGAAATGCTTGATTCGCCTTCACTCAATGTTGAGCACTTGCAAAAGCTTAGCGAATTACATTTGGTCACATCTCGTGCAATTGATTTCATGCAAGTTTTTGAGCGCCACTTGGAGACAACTAAGGATAATCATCTGACGTGGAAGGTGAGGATGAAAAACATGGCTATTCCCTAGCATAAGGAGTTGATGCATATCCTTAAAGCTTTCTAGACCCGACAAAAGAAACCTTTGGTGACCCTGAAAGTTGGAAATGAAGCGACACCATCGTGATGGCTCATCTTCCTTTCTTTTTTATTTGTCTTTTCATTTCGATCGGCTTCAGACATGAAAAAGAGGTAATTACTCATATGCTTGTTTAATTGTATCTATTTTCATATACTCTCTCTCTAGACACTTTCAAACTACTCAATACGATATTTTTCTATGAATGAAATTATTGTCTATCTTTGTGCATTCAGTTTATGAAGTTAATTTGGGTTCTTAAATCTTTGTGTCTGGGAACATCTTAATGCAATATCTTCTTTGTGTGAGTGATGCAGTTTTCTTCATAATCAATTTCATTCTTGAGTTGGTATTGGGTGTATATTTTATTCTTGAATAGTTTAGCTGAAATTGGTCTTTGTGCCAATCCTTTTCACTTGTCGAATCTTACATTTGATATTAGGATTTTTTTTGATATTGGGTTTTCCTTTACTGATTTTTGGTTAAAAGCATACATGATGTTGATTTTTGTATTTAATTCATTGAACATATTGTGAGGGAGTTGTACCTCGACAAAATTCAAAGGATATTTGTCTTTTTAAAGGTTAAATATTTAGAGTTGTTTGGTTCATATTGGCACCTTTCAGACATGGATTATGATATCTCAAGGTGCTCAATTTGTTAGCCAACAAACCCAAACCTCAACTTCATACCACAACACCAACACACCAACCAAATTCCACCGTAAAATAATACCAATACCGACACCATGTTTACATCTCACTTACAACAAGGTAATCAAAATCCTTCTCAAGAAAATATCAACCCAAACTCAACATTTACATCCAACTTCCAAAACCAAAACCCGTTATCACATAATTACCTCAACACACTTAACACCAACACCAACATTCACGTGCAAAGTCAACCAAACATACCACCATTACCTATAGAAAATTTGATGCAACAAAAAATGGCAAAGATGAAAGTGAGCACACCAAATAAAACATACTCAATGGAGGAACTATGTCCTTATCCCTTTAATAAAAGCATATACATGCCACCTTTTCCTCCACACTTTAATGTGCCAAACTTCAACAAATACAAGGGAAATGGAGATCCAATAGAACATGTGTGAGAGTTTTAACACTACTTGTATGGACATTACTTTTGAACCTACATACTTAATGAGATTATTCCCACATAGTCTTTTGGGGAAGGCTCTAGAGTGGTTTGCACACCTTCCTCTTTGGATAAGAAAATGGAACGAACTAGCTGACAAATTCATCACACACTTTTCTTATAACATTGAAAGTGATATGACCCTTACAAAACTATGCACAACCATTCAAAAGGAAGGGGATTCACTTACATCATTCTTTCAAAGACGGTGAAGTGTGTCTAGTAAATGTCCTTGCCACATACCAGAAAAATAATTGGTCCCCATCTTTGTAGAAAACCTCAACATAGAATTGATGATTCAACTTCAAATCCATTGTTGTAACACGTTTGAGGATTTCATTGAAAAGGGAGTCTCCATTGAGAAAGCTCTTGTTGCAAAAGGATTGATCAATATCTTCAAAGAAAAACAAAACAATCCTAATGAAAAAGGCAAATTTTGGTCTAGAAACAAAAATATCACCAACAATGGGGTAGTTGATGCTAAAAAGGTTAACAAGGTTTACCCCACCATTCACCTCAAAGGTCCTTCCGCACAAATAATACTACACCAAACCAATATCAAACTACAAATGTAGTACAAAATAACCAACAACCTAGAGGTCCTCCATAAGCAAACATGTCTAAATGAACATATACACCCTTAGGAGAACCCATTGAATTAGTCTTGAAGAAATTATTGCAATCAAATGTCATTCAACTACCAGAGGTTAAACCTTATGAAACAACAATCTTCAAACCAACTTGGTGGAATGACTTTTGTGAATACCATCACACCAAGGGACATAAAACATCACCATGTTGGACACTTAAGAACCTTATCTAAGACCTCATTGAACAAGGTGGCATATCAATTCCTATCAATCAGGAAGCTTCTTCCTCCACCTCATCACATTACATTGATCCCTCTTCACTCACAAAATTGTCCATTCCATCCACCACACCTTCCAAACCTAAGGTCTAGATCCATGACATGAGACATGGTGAATACAACATTGAGAGCTTATTTTGCCTTGGGAAGTTGCCTGCCTCACCAAAGTCTTATGGGAAGCCTCATCCTATCAAGAAGGAACCTAATTTTTTCATTCATAATCCTCCTACCATGTTCATTAAGTGGGGTGAACTAAGCAAAGAGACTATAGGTGAGGATATTTCTACATGGATCTATAAGGAAACTTTCTCATGATATTTATTTTATAATTCAAAAGGGTCTTTTGAGAGATAAATGAATTATTTTATAATTTCAAATTGATTAATTTTCCTCCAAAATCTATAAAAAGAGGTGTTGGGGATCATTTTGAATATTCAGATGAATGATAATGTCACACTGTCGTATCAAACCTATGGTTTCTTCCATAATCTTTAGAGGATAAAAACCCTCCTTAGATTTCTAGTTTCAAATTTGAGCGATAATACCTAGCTAAACTATGTGGTCTTATTTTAGAGATCATCATTGTGCAGATTAAAGTTTTAGTTTCTTATGTTGAACCATGAAGTTTTTTGAGGTGTTTTTATTTGCATATTTTGAGAGTGTTGTTTTCAATTTTATATAGTTAGTTGGAGTTTGTGACTGGGCAACTAAGGAAGACCTATATTTGGTTGTGCCACTTCACTTCTAGACCCGATAGTACCACTATTGATAGGAATAAGTGTTTGAAGATCATTATTACCCATTATCCAATAATCTTCCCTTTGTCTTGCAAATTGCATAGGTTTTGGAGTAGATTTACTAATGTTGGGGGTCGTACCATATTATTTACTGGTTGTATAGGCTTCTTGGGAATTGGTGTGAGGATTCTAGGCTGAAGCACCTAGTTAATCAGGGGTATTTCACCACTTTCAATGCCACCTTACCTATTTTTGTTAATTTTAGTTCATTATGCATTGAATAAACTGATCTAGGAGGAGTTTTTTATTATTGTTTACTGGACACCCTATTTTAGTGCTATATCCAATGGTGGGTGTGATTGAAAAAATAATATCAAACCTTTTAGCTACAATTTCCTTGTCTTTTGAGGTTGTTAAATGGTGTTGAGCATGCTTAAAGCTGATGATCAACCTTGGGAGGTGTAATCTACCTGTTACGAGGAGTTTCTTAGAGTTTTGGGTTATTCTGATCTATAACAATCATATTAGATATGCCATGTCACATTTGTGACTTATATGATGATTTTCAATCTTGACCAGATCATAACAACACACATGTTTCAAGGTATATTGGTTGATTTTCCCTTTGATGATTGTTCAAGCTTTTGGATTTGATTTATATTTGATATATGCCAATGTCATTACCAATTTTTATATCAGCTACTAACCCACTTTATTTGATGATAAATAAGCTCATGAATTAATGTTGTAGTGCTTTGGGTAGTCTTATTATTGGAAATTCATTCCTTTCTTGCTCTTGATTTGTAACATTGACTGGTAGTACCATGAATGAATATAATTTGGTTAATATCGATACTTACCCACTGTACAAGTGATTTGTAATTGCCCCCACTGACAAGTGATAGGTATTTTGATATTTACTTTTGATTTAAATAAGCTTTCCCATTGAAAAGTGGATGTACTATTATAATTCTCGTTGAATAAGCAAATGGTTTACCTTTTTGTATGACATGCATCCCATTGAATAAGTAGTTTGGTCAGCTTGCCGCATGATTCCTTTCCCTTTCAACAATTGATTTCAATTTGTAGCATTCTAGAACATCGTATGCTCTCACCTTGCTCTTTTTAGGATCTAGGTGATCATAAAGTGGAAAGGAAGTTGTTATGCTTTTCACTTACAGTCGACGCTAACAAGTTCAATTTTTCTGAGGGTGGTTATTACACTCCCAACACAAATAATATAATTCCATTTACATGTTAGGCACCCTCCTTGTGTCAAACCTCTCTTCATTGGCCTACCATAGGGGCAAGAATATCAACTACTTTGATAGTTCAATACAATACGACACAAACACATGTATTTTGGACCTTGCTACCTTCATATATTAAGGATGAGGGGATGAGTTTCCTAGAAACTCTAATAAACACAAAGACCTCGCTCATTAGAATGCAACTAGCCTTAACAAGCCACACTTGCACTTAGGGTTAAAGAATTTAGGAAATTAGCACACAAATATTAAAGAAAGCTACAAAAGACATAGGGATGACTTGAGATCCATAATTTTTTTTTTGATTTGAAAGTCCTAAAACTCCTCAATGACTTTGATATAATAGATACCTTTTCAACCCTTGATTCATGAGCCCCCCCAAAAAAAAACCACTAAAAATAAGCGCTCTGTGTGAGCTGGAGTCCCTGCCTTGAGTAGGTCTATTTGTAGGGAAAACAATGACAATTGGAAAAAGAGGACATAGAGTGCATAGGTCTGTATTGCAAGAGACAGTCATTATAAAATTTTGCTTTCCTATCTTTGCAGATCTGTCACTTGTAGAAAGGAAGGCAATTCTAGAAATGGGCTTCTCTCAGACTGAGAATATTGAAGTCTTCAAATGACTAAGTTGTATCTGTTTCTAAACCAATGAATAGCCATCAATGGGATTTGGTCAATTGTTAGAGACAAAAGATAAGATTTTGAAACAAATTCTAATGAATTGGGAAAACTAGCATTCATCTTCAATTGGTTCATTTGTGAGATTGAATATTACAGACCCTGACTTGATTTGGGAAGTTTTGTGTAACAAATCTGGCCTATATAAGAAGAGTACACAGATGAAGCAAATCAATGAAGATGGTCTTGTTAGTCTGGAAGGAGAAATGCGGGCTCAACATAGTAGAATTATTAATCCTGCTTTCCATATTGACAAATTGAAAGTTTGCTCTTTTGTTCTTTTCTTTGGTCACAATCATTCAAGTCATTGCTTGGAGACACTGTGTCTTGTTATTGTTAGCTTAGGTTCATGACACTTTTGAGGGGGAGAGCTATTTTTCTTTGAAAACAATTTTGATACACCATGGAGCAGCTTAAGAAACAAACATTAACAAATATATATTCCCATTGCATTATCTATGTGGAAGAGGACGGGTTGAAACAAATCTACATCCACATGACTAAGTTTACCACATAAATTTTGAAAATTATAGTGAAATGCATGTGTAATATCAGACAATAGTACCTTGGGTAGATGTGTAGAATCTTCTGAACCTTTAAAAGTCAAAGAAAGTGTTTGTTAGAAGATTGTTGCTGCTAAAGTCACATTGATCAAAAGACTCGAAATAAAGTTTCCAAAAGGAGGAGATTTGGTGATAAATGTTAAATTGAAGGAAGAAGTTGCATGTACAGTAGGTTGCCAATAGCATACCCAAAGGAGCAAGGGGCTTAACCACTCAATTCCACTATATTCACTTCCAATATTTCTATAGGAAAGAAAATAGATTTGTAGATATTTTGGCTAATGTTGTGTAGCCAAATCCACTTGAACACAATCTTTAGCATTTGTGCAGAAGAGTGGGATGACCTATCATACTTACATGCTTACAACTATGGAGTCACTATTGACAATGCCATGTAAAAAAACTATAATTTAGTATACAAATTGTAAATGTGGATTGCAATAGCAAAGTAATTTTTAACCGAAATCAGCCTAACTAAATATTGTTACTTGTTTGTGCAATTAAAGCAAATGTCAAAGTAAACATGAATACAGAATAAATAACATATTATAAACAATGCTTCTAGATGTTAAACCAAATATATGCTTCAATTCAAAAATAACATATTCACTGGAATAGTCTAGTGAATATGTTGTTTGACATATCACAAGGAATGTTACTAGATTCTAAACCAAATATATGCTATTGTAGACAAATAGTTGCTTGCCAACATAGTTATCAAAAGAACAAAAAAAATATGCAAATGACTGCAAAAGCATGGACAAGAATCAAGCTACACCTTGTTTCCCAAGGACACAATTTTGTCAAACAAAATGATTTTCAAGTTTAAGTTGTTTATGTAGAACACATTATTTCTAGGTTTATACCATACATCAAAGGACAAAATTCTATTATTAATTTCTAAATAGATCCATCTTTGAAAGCCTACTTTCCAAAGAAGTTCTTGTTTGTAAAAGATGCTAAACCCTTTGATTCAAGGGGAATTGAATTGTGCCTTCTTCAACAAAGAAGACCCAAAACACATATTACAATCTAAAATGTCAATAATTTTCATTATATCATAACGAAACCAAAATAAAACATCCATTATTTTTAAAATAACGAGTTACTGAATAATGAAGAGCATGAAAGAAAATCATGCCAACAAGCTTAAAGATTAAGGTTTCGAAGGCTTGAACCATGATGAACTTTCAAAATAACTTAACTCCAAAGAATGAAAACAATACTATAAAAAGAGCTCGTAGATTGAATAAATTCATATAGAACAAAGCATCTAAAACATGCTTGTTTGAGTAATATTCATAGTTTCCTACAAAAATCACTATTAGATGTCAAAGTTCCTTTTAATCTTATTGCTATAATTCACAACTATTTATGGTTTTTATCAGATTTTTGGTTTGTTTCAATCAAAGGGTGCTCCATGAATGAACCTATTGAGAATAAAAATAAAGAATGATGCATTTTTTAAAAAGATGAAACTATTCATAAACTCTAAAAAGAAAGAGAAAATAAAAATGCCATGATTAATATTTTATTCTTCCTCCAACAACTCAATAACTAGCCAAAATCAAGCAACAAAAACATTACATTCAACATAGAACTTTGTTTCAAGTTTCAACTACAATGAAATTAATGAGATAAGAAGATGGGGGAATAGATATAGACATATTTGTTTGTAATCCAATAAGAAAGCCAACTTCCTCTAGTGCTGCCAATAAACTGCCTTTTCCAACATCTTTTTCAATCACAACATATTCATTCACAAAGGCCTAAAATATATGTTAGTCATCAAATAAATGACTCTAGATAGGAGAGAAATGCATCATCAACTAGGAAAATAATACCTTTGGTCTTGTTCATGTTGTAAGATCATCCAGTCAACCCCCATCAATAATGTATGATATTCATGTATTTAATGCGAAACTATTTAGTAAGTATCATAAACACAAATGAAAGTTCAAGCTAACCTTTGCTACTTCAATCCTTCCAAGTCGTACTGCCAAATCAAATTTATAGTCTAGGTCTATAGACACTTCAAGTGATTCCTCTAACATGCCTCATGACTCCAAAAATTGACCCACACTTCAAAGGACAAAATAAATTTTAATCAACCAAATTCAACAACAAAAACTTCAAAAAATCTTTCATTCAAATATTGTTTCTAATTGTGACAAAACAGAGGAGATTTGTATAAACATGTCAATTAACAAAACATCATAATACATACTAAGTATACTTTGTTGTTTCAGCATAATATTTCAAAACATTCAATTTGAAAACTACATGTTGAGATGCTCCTCACTTGTAATAGTACAATCATGCCACAAATTTACAAGAGAATCACTATCCCTAGTTGCAAGCATTTCTATCTTCTTGCCAACGACCAAGGTCCAAATTTGCATAAGTATATTCATAGATGTTTTCACCTGAGCAAAAGTGTATTAGTTTGTGCATTGGAAAGTGAGTGAAAGATTATATATGGTGTCTAAATATCCATATCTCTTTTTGATGTCCACAACCAGTTCCTAACATTCCATTATTTAGCTTGTAGAGGAGATGTGAAGAAAGCAACAACAAAGAATAATAACATTTGAACTCTCTTGTAGATGTGATTTACTAGATCCATGTCATAGATGCTAAATCCTATCAAACACAATATTGAATATGCCTTCATGATTTTTGTAATTAGAAGCAAACCAATATACATAGAACTAACAAAATGCATTCCTAAAACGCTAAGAGCAAAAAGGAAGTATAGGTGGTCAGTGCAGTCCAGCTCTTGATGGTGAAGGGAGATGCTTCAATGAGTTATAGGGTATACATTTTGGTTTCCTATTGCCTAGTCTCTGATGACATAGCTGGAAGGCTTCCTCAGTAGACAAAACATACCATTTCTTCAAATAATGTAAAAGAAGCATCAATTAGAATATATCTTATGTCTTTGGAAGTTTTTACACATAATCAAGCCAAAAATATAATGCCATAAAATAAAAGCCCTAGATAATTTGGGCATTTGTATATTAATTGTACATATGCACCATGTGGAGAATATATGCTCAAATGAATTGGTCTAGGGGGTATCTTCTTTGTGTGCCCAGTTACCCTATCAGTCTCATCTTCTATCTCTTTCCGCATTGCACCTGCATATCTTAGTAGATTTCCAAAGATGAAAAGTTTCATATGACAAAGAATGGTAAAATCTGTAATGAATGTGCAAGC
>VDFB02312454.1:0-26941 GCA_007258455.2 Sequoia sempervirens
TTTGGTACTTTTATGTTTATAACTTGTATAAATAGGCAAGGGTGTAATTATCATATTCTTCTTTAATAATCCAAAATAATAATTCCAAGTTGTGAATAATCAAGAGGATTTTAATATTTTCTTGAAAGACCCAATTAAATATGCCACATAGATACAACAAATGTGCACTGATAAATTGAAAATATGCTTGATATATCAATTTAAACAACAGAGAAATATCAAATATTGAGACAAACTAATAATATCTTCAATTAACTTAACAAACAATTCATACCAACACAGAGCCACCGAATCAAATATTTTTCATTAACTCCTTCAAAATTTACACGTGCATCTTGGTCCTTTTTGTTGTAAACATAGTATCAATCTCTATTCTCCTACTTATTCTATCTACTATCCTCTAATCTAATCCCATCATTATGGTCTTGGTCTCTCTTATTTATATGAGAGGCAACAAGATTCAAACCAAAGGACGTGGCTTTTGATAACAAAACTTAACTAAAAATATAAAATGTATTTAGAGATAACTAACATGTAAATATATTAATCTTCGAGTAGGAAGCATGTGGTCATCTAAGACCCATGCAAGGCTCTTACTTTATGATATGATATGTTTTCCTTCTCCTGTCCAGTAGTGAAATTTGTAAGGTGACTCTTCCATCTACTATCAAGCAGGTCTTTGGTATCTACAACAAACTTTGTGTAACCATTATCCAACGTTATAATTCCATCAAGCAGAGTGTGAAACTTTTCCAGATTGATATCACCATCACCCTGAATACATTTCAAGCATTGAGGAACCATTTGATTAAACTCATTCTTCCATTCATCCAAATCCCCGAATTGTCCATCATCTTTGATGATCAAAGGACTGAAACTATGCTTTATTGAATCAAATTAATTCCTTCTATTCTCCACTTTCTTCTTCATGTCAATCAAATACTTATGCTCATCAATAACTGCCTTCACCATCTCTTGAGTAGGCTTTAATCTCATAGGTCCATCAAGATCCCTTTGTGTTGCTTTGCATAAAGTGTTTAAAATGTGGTAATTGGGCTACCATATTTTATATAATTCCTCTAGGATTGGGATATTAGTATTTATTTGTTATAGGGCTTTCACCAAATGACTAAAACCCTCATGGATTCCACTTATCTTCTCTTTTAAAACTCCAACTCTATGCTTCAATATTTCTTTTAAGGTACCCAAGATTTTTTTCCTGACATCATCCATGTTATGTTTCTTCAAATTTTCAATCTCCTTTTTCAACTATTGGATTTGTGGATCTTCAACTAGAGCAGGTGGATGATAGAAAACCATTTCATCCCCTTTTACATTTTTGGCTTGTTGTAATTGTTGCTTTAATCTAACACCTTCAATGAATAACTTATTTATTTCATCATTTGATAACTTGAGTCTCTTTTCATACTTTGTTATCTTCTTCTCCATGTTTTCTACTACATCCTTTGTAAACATGGTAGAGTGCATAGTTATGGTTGTTGCTTCTATTGGAGTAGTGTCCTTCATTGTCCTAACCATTGCAGACCCTCTCATTTCCTGTACTACATCCAGAATCATTAGCTTCCTTGTGTTCTTTTGTTTTGTCCACAGGGCAAGGGTCTGGGTGGTAGGATTGTATACTGTGCCTGAGACTCCTTCTAAATCAAATTCTATAACCAAGTTTGGATAATCTTGAGCTTTGATTTGATCTAATAAAAATACCTTAGATAGTTCCATTCCAGGTATTCTCAACATCTTACTACTTACCACCAACTCCCTTGCTTCTTTCGGAGTAATATTGATGTTATCAATATCCAACTCTGCCATTGTATGGGCATGCACCTCTGCATGATTTGAATCATCAAACCCAATGAGGTTAATTTTCAGCCTATCATCAAACTATCTCATTTTATTTTTTATCCAAAAAACTTTGAATTCTCGTGTATGGATGAAATCATCATCCTCAATGAACCACAAAGAAGTGATTATTCTCTCATCATCTTGTATCTCATCAATGGCTTCCTTTGATATTTTTATTTTTAGGTCATGAGGATCTAACACTTTTTGTTGCTCTGCTACTTCTTTCATCTTAGTTAGTGTTAGGACCGCTTCTTGTTCTTCATCACTCGACCCATAATCAACTAGTGATTCGACTTTCTATTTCTTAGTAGGTGGCTCACCAATTGGGGATGGAGGAGATGGATGAACTGGTGGAGGAGGTGGTGTATGCAATGTGGAGGCTATGGATGAGGGTGGCTGGGGTGCAGATGGTGGATTTGACTTCTCTTCTTGAGCATTTTTATACATCTCATCAAAATTACCTAGAATCAAGTGCATCCTTTTCAATAAATCTGGCTTTTCATCAAAGAACCCCTTGAACTTCTTATCTTTTTATTTCTTTTGGTCCTCCCATCTCATCATCATTAACCATTTTTTCCTTGTTTCAAACACATCTGAAAAGTATACCAGGTTTCTTATCACATCCTCCTCTGGATCAAATACATTTGTTATCACCTTCTTTGTAAGCAGGGTCCTTCTGATATTATTGATGTGACCCTCTGGATCACATACTCTCACCTTTCCTGATCTAAGAGAAAAATTGGTTCTTATGAATCTTTTCACTTCTTCCAACATAACTGACCCAAATGATAATTCCTCAAAAATTGTTAAGTTAGGCAGGAAATTCCCCTTTCTCTGATTCTTCATAAGACTACACTCCATCTCAAGCATTTTCCAAATAAACTCTAAAAACAATACTCTACTAGGCACAAATTTTAGTAAAACGTGTGGGGCCTGATCACAACCATACACCCTAATGATGGTATATTGTGGCATTAAAAACCAGTCACCATAGTTGTGTATGAAACCTTGGTCTCATTTGTATTGCAAAGGTCTCATAACTTCCATTAAAGATTGTGGTAACCTCGGTGTAGGAAAACCAAGGGCATCAATTAGTCTAAGGGAAAATTCATCTCTAAACACAATAAAGTCACCTTCAGGGCACTTACTATCCCAAACATAGCACCAATTTTGTACTAGAAGCATAACTCCATTTTCAAGTGTGCTCAACTTCATCCTTTTAGTCCACTTTGTTTCATTTTGAAATAGAATTAGATGACATAGTAGAGAATACTTTCTGAAAGTGATAGGGGCCTTAGCTTCCCTAACCTGTAATAGACCTTCATGAATTTTCTCCTCAATGATAGAAGCAAAATCAAACTCCACATTGGACTCAGGGTGTTGGATAGTCATTTCCATCCTCATCAATCCAACTGGCATGTTGTCTTCAACATCAAATCCAAGAATTTGGCATAATGCATAATAGGTGTTTTTGAAATAAGTCTGAAAATCAGACACTAAAGGGTTTAGCTTTTGAAGATGGAATAGGAAGGACTCTATTCTTGTCACCCATTTTCATGTGCAGGGTAAGTTCATCAATTCTATAAGTCCTCTTTAATCTCTTGTACTCTTGCTTTAGCCTCCCCAAATCTATCTCGGTGACAGCCTGTTTATTTAGGTCAAAACACCTAATTATAGCCTCCCTACATATATCTACCAAACATTGTCCATCTAGGAGCCTAACAGCCTTTGATGGGGCATGATATCTATTGGATAGAGCTCAAATTATCTCAATATCAAAAAACACATTAGGAGCCATCAATTTTCCCATCTCAAGAGTCCATGGGTTCGATACTGGGACCCCTTCATTCCTATTCATATAAAAATACCAATATAGATTCCACCCAGACCATGGAATTATTGGGTCTCTACACCCCTAAGCTAAATTCTTAAAGACCCCCTTATAACCTTTATCCACTGAAGCAAGTAGTAGTGCAAGTAATGGCGACTGTAATGAAGCTTTATTGGATTTTTCTTCTTTTTTAGTCCTTATTTCTATTTTCTTAGGTGCCATTGCTTAAAATTCAATGTGTGGCGAATAGAAACTACCTAGAATATTGATTTTCTTGAAGAATTCTCCTAACTGTCACACCTTGAGCTCACCTATACTCAGCTTCCATTACCACGAGAAAATGAATTCATGATCTGCTTGGTTTAATTCTCATATCATATTGCATTAATCCCATATAAGTTCTACATCATTCAAATCCTTCACACCGAGCTAAATTTCATATTTTGATGTTGATTGATGTGGCTAGCCTTCATTTAATGCTCCAACAATTGATTACCACAATACCACACATCACTCCTCACTCCTCCACGGTACCACGGTTCATAATATTTACTTGTTCTTATTATACAGCACTACCACGCACTTCCTTGTCTCCCTTAGTGGTACCATGGTGTTTATTTAGTATTGTATCTTATATATTGCTTTACCGTGGGCTTTATTCTGACCCCCCTATGGTATAGTGGTTCTCCCTTATGTGTTTTCTTACTTTACCACTCTATCGCATGCCTTAATCTGACCCCCAGCAGTATAGCAGTTCCTTCTACTAGTATTGATGATGACCCTGCTCTACTGCGGGCTAGGTATCAGTGTGAACCCCAATCTTAGTACCTGCAAAACAACATGAATAAACACATTAAGTTAGAGATTGCAAGCTAAAACAAGGATTCCCCATGGAATCCATTTACAAACTTCAAATTTGAAAATAAAACAACAAAGAACACAATGAAACAAAAAAATATGGATTCAATTCAAATTAGAAAAGCAAAAACATGATCCCATGGGGGAATTGGTAACAATTTGATATGAAAATTGGCCCTTTCCCAATTCCTAAGATGCAAGTTTGATATGTTGATGATGATTGATCCACTTTTTTGATGGAAGATGAGAGCTTCAAGCCAAAATTTGCAAAAAACCTAGCTAAGAACTTAATGATAATGCATGAAATTTGAGAGATATTTGAGCATGGTAACTTTGCATGGATTGTGGATGATCAAATGAGGGTATGAGATCTTTATTTATAGAATGCCAAGATGGATGAATGTCCAAATTTGAGCAATGTGGGACTAACATTCATCCAATGGCATGATGCCACTTGTCAATCTATGAATGGATGGAGGATGTGCATGATTTGGGGAATGTGCCAATAAATGCATAATTTTGAATTTCAAATTTGTTGAAATGACATGTAAGAGGGAAGGGAAAATGAAATAAATTCCACTTGGCTCAAGGAAAAGGACATGTAAGATGAATTTATTGCCTTGTTGGATGTACATGTTGACTTAGAATTTTTGAATTCAAATTGAGAGAATATTCCAATAGATGCCTTGTGAGGAAAATAGAGATTTAATAAATGAATTAAATCTATTTTCATGTGCAACTTGCATTATCTAGAGGATGGGACATGAGATGAGATTAAATTAATCAAGGGTTAATTAATTTAATGAGAGAGGTTAGATGATGTGACCTATTTGACTCAAATTTATGGATTTATTTAAATCAAATAAGAGAGGAATATGATAAAAGGTTAATTAAATAAGGATTTTGATTTATTTAATTAAAAGAGATGGTATTAGATTAAATCAAATAAAGTTTTAATTTATTTAATTTAATGGATAGAATTTAGAGATTTAATCAAATAAATTGATTATTTAATTAAATAGGGATAATTAGATCGGATGGATTGATTTAATTAACAAAAGAGATTGACTTAATTAGATGAAATGATTTATTCAATTAAGAGAGGAATATTGATGGATTTAATCAGATAAGGAGATTTGATTAAATGGTTAGACTGAGGAGTGATTCAGGAAGAAACGATGTTAGTAAGTCAGGATCAGGTGCACAATGTCAATCAGTATATTTTACGTGTCTACATTTTTCCCCTCTTTGAATCAATGCACTTGTTGCGTTGGTTCAAAGAATAAACGATCTCGATCGAAGCAAAAAAATTTGATATTTTAAAAACTTGCCCCACTCCTGCATGGCGAGAGAAACATGCCATTATAATTCCCCCTTGAGATATTGGATGAAAATTCCAATTTTTTGGGTGATCTTGCGAAAAAAGAGGACAAAGTACCTGACAGGTCCGAAAAAACTCCAAGAGGCTAAAAATGTGTCTAAACGCAATAAAACGATATAAAACAGTCCTCAACTAGACAGGAACAAGTTCAAGGGTCCAAAACCCTAACAAGATAGCCAATTAGAGTGAAAAAACCCTAATTTTCAGGCTTAAAAGGGGCCCGAGGGGTCACTTTCAAGTCATTTTCAAACACCTCCAATAGTAAGTTTGAGATTTTAGCTCTGATCTCCCAATGATATGGCGCAACGACAGCTTCCCCTACACATCACTGATCGAGTTCGGACATACCAGCGGCCACCTGATATCAGGGCATCGGTATGTGACCCTTACCCAAGCTTCATTTTTTCATTTAATGCCTCATTTAATGCTTTAAAGAGTCGATCCGCCTACAGCGGCGCTATATAGCGCCGCTCGACAATCAAACTACATTGTTCGGTGTGATTTTGCACCGCAGCAGTGCAATTTGGAATTTAAAAACTACAACGCTGAGCTCGGGGCTAGCGGGGCGGTTTGAAAAAGTGTGACGCGGCGATGCCGATTTCATGCAAACTGTGACACTGGATGATAAAGTGCACCGTGGCGATGCCAATTTTTCCCTTTGAAGCCCTAGCGTCGGAGTTTGATTACAATCAAATTGCGACACCGTCACGAGTTGCACTGCTGGGGAAGTTTTTTGAATGTTTGATAAGGAATTTTTCAAAAAAATTAACACGATGACCTTCCTTGATGCAGGATGCGGCGAGGGAGCTCTACTCGCGAAAGCACAGGTCACGAGACTTGGTTGGTTTCTTGCGGGACCTAAGTGATAGGGACTAGGATCAACTCAGGATTGCGGAGTTATGGCACATTGCGTATGCGGCGCCCGTGCGCACTCACCTAGGGATGCTATGAGCGCTGGCCAAGAGGTGGCACAGCGAGACATCTTTGTTTCATCTTCCCACTAGCGAGGCCACTGTCACCCTAGAGGATGTTTGGCGTATTCTATGATGTCGATTCATGGCTGACGAGTGATTTTTGATATAGACGAGGGGCGCGAGGCCTACCACAAAGTCCTCACGACACAGGACATTGTTTTCTGTGAGGGACAGATAGAGCTTGAGCAACATAGGATCATGGCCCCTCCCTACCGCTGGGTGATTGCAGCTATCATTTCAGGTCTTGTTGCCCCAGACAGACGAGGGCGATACTTTAGTCCTAGCTAGGGATACTGCTGGGAGCAGATGATCTGAGACAGATAGTTCATTTTGCTTGGGGGCATGTTCTTTTAGCTTCACTTTACAGAGACCTCCATGAGTATGTCTATATGGACGGTAGAGCACTGGGGGCAGGGGTTACTCTACTTCATGTCTGGGCGTGGGAGCACATTTTTGTGCTACGTCCACATGTCGTTCTAGTTCTGATGGGACCAGATGATCCCCTCGTGTGTCGTTACAGAGGCGGTGTGTCCTTTACACACACCGGTGAGCACGAGATCCCCTAATGGAGGCGGGTCTTAGACGAGATGCTAGTTTTCACCTGACGATCATACCTTGGTTAGCCTAGATGGGCCGATGATGTCGATCAGCTATTCTACTACCGCCAGGATCGGTATATGCAGGGGTGGGAGCACACTATGATTGAGAGGTACTTGCCCGAGTGCATGCAACGTTAGTTTGGAGAGCCACAGGATCGGCCTGATGATGACTATGTAGCCGTCTTTGCCCGCACCATGACGCAGGTGTCATTGGGGTAGTACATTCCTGCTTCAGAGTCCGTGGACAGCTTCAGGTAGCTGGTAGCCTGACTGTGGGCTTATGATCAAGGACTTGTAGATCTAGGCACAACTCAAGTGTACAACGATTGGTTTAGACCTCCACTTCAGTTGACGATACCAAGTGCAGTCCCAAATGTGTGGAGAGTCAGAGGTAGAGGGGGAGGACAAGGACAGAGAGCTGAGATTCGACAGGATCCACCATTTGTGCCTCCAGTGCAGCCAGATCAGGGAGATGTGCACATGTTGGACCAACAGCAGGTGCCACCAGTCCCACCACCATGAGACGAGGGTCCTCCTCAGGTGCAACCGCAAGTGCAACCGGCAGGACAAGTAGATGCTCGAGACATTTTGATTGCGCAGCTACAGGCCCAAGTTTAGGTTGTGACAGTCAAGAGAGATCAGGTGAGGGTTGAGAGAGCAGCTTAGAGCTGAGAGGGATCAGGTCATGCAGGAGAGACAGGCTGTAGAGCTACAGGCAACCACTAAGCTAGGCCGGAGACAGCAAATAGAGAGCATGACAGCCTCCTCCTCCTAGGGTACAGTGTCAGTTCGATCCTACACGGATGTCATCCGAGAGGCCGAGTACTATCGGCGATACTATCATGAGGCTATACCCAGAGCAAAGAGAGTCCCAGAATATTCAGAGCGGGCCAGCCATAGACCAGCAAAGGGTCACGATAATAGGGGCGAGGGCAGCATTCATAGGGACTGAGCTTGATCGAGATGTTATGATACTTTTTGTGCCTTATGGGCTCATTTTTGATAGCCCGATGGGCCCTTTGTACTGATTGACATATATGTACAGTGATCCAATTTATTTTTGTACTATGACAGTTATGTTATTGATGATATATGAGCCGATGATGATTTTGATGTGATGCAATGTGTACTCTTTATTTATGCATGGATGATTTTACTTTTATATGTTATTGATGCATTTATTTCTAATGATACTTATGCAATGATTATGACTAGCAGATCTATATTATGCTAACCTATGATATGATGTGCAATGATGTTTGTCTATATGATGATCTATTTTATGCAAATGTGATATGTGACTTATGTTTATAAATGATTATGAATGCATATATGCTTTGCATGTGATGGACTATTCTATTTATGCTTATGTGGGATGATTTATGCAATGAATGGTTTGTGATGCTATTTATGAGATGATATGGATGATGTAATATGAATGTGATGGTTGTGATATGATGCAAATGAAATGGTGTAATGCAAATGAGATGGTTTTATGAGATGCTTAGACTAACAAATGTTATTATCCTAAACGTATTAAATGATCATGTAATGTATGTGATGCATTTAATAAGATGTGATGTTATGTTAATGCAAAGTGATGTGATGGTGCATAATGTAATATGAATGTAATGTGATGAGATGATGTCATGATGTTATGCAAGTGTGTATGCAAATGAATTAAATGCTTATATACCTATTGTTTATGATTATGCAAAAAATGAATATGAAATGCTTTTGTAAATGTTATGTATGATTTATGTGATAGATGTAATGTGATGCAATATAATGGATGAAATGCAATGAAATGGATGCATATATTTTTGAAGAATGCTTATGATGACATGTTTATATGATTATGGAAATGTGATGCATATATTTCCTATATGATATGTTTATGCAATATGCTAATGATTTATGGATGCAGGATCGATGACGATGATGATGATGATAATCAACTGTCATAGTACATTGTTAGTACGGTTAGCGAGGAAAGAAAGAAGTCATTTCAACAAGACACAAGATGATGCAAATGATGATGGTGATGATTACTTTCCAAGGAATTGGGATTTTCAAAGGGCCACATTTTCTTATGTTTGATAACACACGTGGTACGATGCATCAAGGTATAGACAACCAGGATGGTGTTGTACCTAGTGAGATGGACTTTGACTTGACAAGCAGATAGGAGTATCCTTGTTCACACCTGACATACGGAAACCTTGCTAGGATGCACTTTAGAATTTTCAAACATCTCGGACCAAAACACGAAAAGGTAAACCTATCCATGCAATAGTCAACAAGTTGTCTTAGACCTCCTCCATACATACCTAACAAAGCAAGTATTCGCCAAGGTTATATTACAAGAACGTCCAACAAGCATAGCAAACAAAAAGATAATGATCGTTACCCCATTCCTATCTCTCTAAATCCCTCGTTCGGATTTCATTGAGAGGTCCTTGGACTGAGCGCGATAAGATAAGTCAAAACACAAAGATAAAGCAAACAAACAAGTTGATGTTCTTCAATACCGCTAACCAAAAGGGAATATGTTTTAAAGGATAAGACCCGAAACTATTGCCAAAAGATAATTCCCATTGTAGGAAGGATTCATCCTAGGACATGTTAGTGGATGACGGCACGTCATTTCATTTATCCAAAGCTTTCTAAATGATTATTGATATGGAACCAATTTGGATGATGAGTTACCGATACGAAGAGGTGACCAACTTGCTTATGCACTGACTTAGACCTGAGACTTGACTTTTTTGAGTTTAACTTTCGACCTACTAGGCTTGCTTCTAACTGTTTCACCAAAGGTTGAGGATGACGATCGTTTATTATGAATTATGTTATTGCAGGTGAAAGCGAGATGAGATGCATGGATTTTTTCAAATATTTGGATGTTTTTGGAGTTTTACAATGTTTTGAGGCTATTTTTGGTTTTTTTTTTCAAGATTTTCAAATGTTTTATTTTTTTGATTTTCCAATGTTTTGGGATTTTTTGAGATTTTGACCAAGAGACTAACCTAAGGACCTATCCTAGGGGCCTCGAGGGATGATCAACAGATTAGCCTTGCCTACATTATATACGTAGAGACCACGTAGTTTGACTGACGACTTGACTGATTTACAAATGAAGATATACAAGATGAAATGTCAAATTATTATGACAGACTCCTAAAGGACTGACCTAAGTGTCTCGGGGGATGATCAAAGATCAACCTTGCCTACGTTCAAGCTCAGAGACGATGTAGTTTGATAGGACAACCCTGTTTTTGACTTTTTGAAATTTTGACCTATTTTTGGGATTTTGATAATTTTTTATGTTTTTGGATTTTCTAATTTTCTGATGTTTTTGGATTTTCTATTTTGAGGACTTTAAGATTATACACGAATCTGATCCGATAATAACATGCCCCCAGTGTGATGCAATAGACTACTCCGATAAAGGCAGGACAAGCTGACCTTGAGGATGGGTCGAGTAGTACTAAGAGGGATCATGATACGAAAACAGGACCAAGCTATGGTGCAGATGTGAGCGGATGAGTGATGGATGGAGACCTGAATGTGATGGATGATGGAAGTGAAATGGATGGATGATGCAGAAAAGCCGTAAAGATCCGGTGGATGGAAAGTGCTTATTTACGCAAGGCACCTGTTTGCCAAGTTTTCACCAAGGTACTTGCCCAAAGTGGCACCAAAGTGGTTTTCACTAGAGGACGCTTTTTTCTCTTTACTAATTTTTTTTATCCTTTTTCTAATTTTTTTTGTTGGATTTTTTGCTTCTTTTTTTTTTGTTGTTGTTACCAAGACGCCTGTTTGCCAGGTTTTCGCCGAAGTAACCATTTTTTCAGGACATTTTTTGATTTTTTTTTGGATTTTTAGTTCTATACCTTGAAAGATTTAGGCATAAAACTTTTTGAGATGAGAGCTATTCATAGGCTCCTACAGAGGTTCCCCTTCAGGTGTTGATAACTGATATGCCCCTGACTTGTAACTTATTGTGATGACGAAAGGTCCCAACCAATTAGGTTCAAACTTTCCTTTGCTGCTTGGGTTTGGGACATTCTTCTGATTTTCTTTTAACACCAGTTCTCCAACTTGGAAATTCATGCTTCTTATTTTTTTATTGTAGCTTCATTTGAGTCTATTCTGATAGACTTGCAAATGATTCAAAGCATCCATATGTCGCTCATCTAGTAGCTCTAGCTCGTTCAATCTTGACACTCAGTAGTCTTCATCAGTGATGAGGTTTTGCAGTGATATCCTAAGGGATGGGAGCTCGATCTCTATGGGGAGTATAGCTTCTGATCCGTAGACCAAGGAGCAAGGGGTGGCACCAGTGGGTGTGCGGATGCTGGTTCAATAATCCTAGAGGGCAAGATTAAGTTGTAGGTGTCAGTCACGACCTGCGTCATTGACTATTTTCTTGAGGATTTTTAGAATGGTCTTGTTTGTAGCTTCTACTTGGCCATTGCCTTGGGGATAGTACGGGGTGGAGAAGCGATGTTGGATTTTGAATTTCTTGCACAAATCACGTACATCCTGATTCTTGAATGGTGTTCCATTATCTAAGATAATGGCTTGTGGGACATCATAACGACAAATGAGGTAGTTCAGGATAAACTTTGAGATCTGCTTCCTAGTTATGTATGTCATGGGTATGGCTTCCACCCACTTAGTAAAGTACTCTATTGCGGTTATGATGAACTTATGGCCGTTAGATGAAGTTAGAGTTATCTTTCCAATGAGATCGAGGCCCCACTGTGAAAAAGGCCATGGTGTGGCGATAGGATGAAGCTCTTGAGCTGGAGCATGGATAAGGTCCACATCCTACTAACATTGTAGACACTTTCTGGCATACTCATGTGTTTCCCTTTCCATTGTGGGCCAATAATACCCCATCCTCAACAGTTTCTTAGCTATGGTCATTCCGCTCGAGTGCAAACCACAAATACCATTATGTACTTCAGTTAGAGCGGTTAATGCCTCCTCATCATTTAGGCAGCGTAGTAGGGTTCCTTCTATGCTCCTACGGTATAGAGTATCTCCTAGGATGATGAATCTAGATGCATTTTTTATGAAGGTTCACTTTAGGTTTGAGGGTAAATCAGCGGGTATGACTCCTATGTGAAGGTATGTATAGATGTCGTGATACTAAGGATCGCCAAGACCAACAATTTCACACAAAAATTCTAATTCAGTTACCTCGAATGCAAGTACGAGAAGTTGTTCAATCAGGAATTCATATTTTGGAGTGTTGTGAGGGATATCCAATAAGGACCCAATTGTCGCCATAGCGTCTGCTACTCTGTTGTTGGTTCTAGGAATTTGCTCAAATGTTATTTCGACGAAGCACTCCTTAAGGGTCTCCACCAATTTCTTGTATGGAGTAAGCTTGTCGTCCTTTTTCTGGTATTCATCATTTACTTGATTTATGATCAATTGAGAATCCTCGTATACCCTAAGAGCTATGATATTCCACTGCACTACTATTCTGAGACCTATGGTTAAGGCCTCGTATTTTGCAATATTATTAGTGCAAGGAAATGCCAGTTTATAAGACCTTGGTATGCAATCCCCTTGTGGAGTAATAAATAATATGTTGGATCCTGATCTATGTTGTGTGTATGAACCATCAAAGTATAGTTTCCAATGGTCAGCTATATTGAGATTAAAAATGGATTCATCCAGAAATTCTAAGACGAGAGGGTTCTCTGAATAGATTGGTGCCTTTGCTAGTTGATCCGTAATGACTTGACCCTTTATTGCTTTCTGCTCAACATACTCAATGTCATACTCTGACAATATCATCACCCATTTGGCCATTCTTCCCGTGAGCATTGCCTTTGATAGTAAATATTTGAGAGGGTCGATTTTGGCGATGAGCTTTATCTTGTGTGCCAACATGTAATGTCTGAATTTTTGTGATGTAAACACTACTGTGGGCATGCTTTCTTGATGAATGAATAGTTTAGCTCATGCCCAACCATTGTTCTATTGATATAGTAGATAGCCCTCTCCATGTCGTTTTTGTCATGCTGAGCTAGGAGAGCTCCAAGGGCTGCTATTGTTGCTGATATGTATAAGATCAATGGTTTCTTTGGGATAGGTGGCATTAAGACTGGTGGTGTCAGTAGATATTCCTTGATTTTGTTGAATGCCTCTTCACACTTGGTATCCCATTTGTACGCTACTCCCTTGTGGAGTAGGTGAGAGTATGGGTTATGTTTGTCCGCCAGTTGTGCTATAAATCTTTGAATGGATTGAAGTCTTCCTTGGAGGCCTCTCAATTTTTTTAATTTCTTTGGTGCTTCCATTTTGAGGATTTCTTTCACTTTTGCTGGATCCACCTCAATACCCCTCATGGACACTATATATCCTAGCAATTTACCTGATTGTATGCCAAAGACGTATTTCTTGGGATTTAGTCTGACTTTGTGCTCCTCCAATCTATCAAAAATAGCACTTAAGATTGCTATGTGATCTTTTCTTTTTCTGGATTTAGCTAGGATGTCATCGACATAATCTTCAACCATCTTATGGATCATGTCATGGAATATCAATGTCATGTCCCTTTGGTATGTTGCTCCTACGTTCTTTAGGCTGAATGGCATCATGTTCCAATAGTAAGTCCCCCATGGACAAGTGAAAGTTGTTTTGTGTTGGTCCTCTTTTGCTATCTTGATCTGATTGTATCCTAAAAATCCATCCATTAGTGATAGCATCTCATGTTTTGCTGTCATATCTACTATCATGTCGATATTGGGAAGCGGGAAGTCATCCTTTGGACATGCCTTGTTCAAATCTCTAAAGTCTGTGCATATTCTAGTGGCTCCATCAGGTTTTGCAATAGGTACCAAGTTTGATATCCATTCTAGATAATCGATTGGTCAGATGAACCCTGCATCCAATAGCTTCTTTAGCTCCATTTTAACTAATAGGGTGATCTGAGGATGCATTTTTCAAAGTTTTTGTTTGACAGGCTTTGCTTCTGGATATACTGCTAAGTGATAAACCACAGTCTCTAAATCAAGCCCTGGCATGTCAGCATAACTCCATGCGAATTTTATTTTCCTTTCCCTTAGGAATGCTGCTAGGAGCTCTTGCTCTTCTGATAGTAGTGATTCTACGTAGAATGTGATATGCGGGGTTTCCTCTGTTCCTAAGTTGACTAGATTGCATTTTTCAGCCAAGACTACTGACTTTTCCTAATGAATAGCTCTTAAAGGAAGATTGAATCCCCCCTCCTTGGGTGCCTCGAAGAGGTTTTCACCATTGGATGTGTCCTTTCATTTTACTTTTTTCCGGTCAGAGAGTGCCACAATGTGGTTTTCACTCAAGGACTTGGATATGATTCTTAGTTTCTCACTTTTGCGACTGAAGGATTCAATCATTTCCCCATAATAGGAATGTGTGTCCAACTCCATTATAAACCCTCCTTTGTGATCCCCATCTGGAATGTTATCCCTTAGTCCCATGAATTCCAAGATTGCCTCATCATTTTTGAATGTATCAAGAACCGGTGGTCCTCGTTGGTCATAGTCAATCAGTTGGGGGCATACTAAGTGGATTTCATGATCTTGATGGTTTGTTTCAAAGGAGCGGGTGCTAATCATGCAAAGGGTAGTATCCTCAAATAACCTAGGTAGATTGGTCATGGCATCCTCATCATCACTACTATTATAAATTTCAGTTATAAAGTTATGTATGTCTCTACCTATGGATATTGGTAAGAGTACTTTTGTTGCGGTTGGCTGAGGAGAAATATTAACCTTTCTAACTGGAGGACTTCGGCCACGTATGGTTATACTTAGAGGGGTATATCCAAGGCCAAGGTTTGTTATTGGTCACGTCTCTGACATGATAGGTATTATGAGCCCATTGTTGTTTTGTCCCAATCTTTGATTTCTGTCGTAGCCCATTGCAAGCATCATTTGTAGACCCTTGCTTCTTTCATCCATTTTTAAATTAGTTGCTGGTCTTTCACCTTGATATAGCATATGTGATAGATCTGCCTCAATAACTTCCTAGCCAAGGTCTCCCCAGCTTGTGAATTCGGGATAGTCTTCAGGAGATGTTTGTGATGTGGAAGCTTGATTTTCTTATGGATGTCCCCGTGATCTAGGAGATTTTGGTAACTCTCCTACCACAAAAGCATTGTTAGGGAGCTTGTAGCTTCCACAACTATCATCCTGGATGATGAACTTGATGTTGGAGATGGTGGGAATGGTGGGTGTCTCTGTCTCAAAAGTGGATGCGAGGGTGGCGGGATCGATGTACGGTGTGGATGGGCCCTCATCATTTTTTGGTATTTGGGGGATTTTGTAGTACTTTGCTTCAAGCTTTTTGCTATATGAGAAAGGTTCAGGATCTCCAAGGATGGTCACTTCTTGTCCTTCATGTGTAAATTTCACACATTGGTGAAAAATCGATGCTATTGCCTTCATTGCATGAATCCATGGGTGTCCTAGGAGTATATTATATGGCAAGTCAAGGTCCAGGACCTGACAAGTGGTTTCCATAAGAGTTGGCCCTACTTGAATAAGGAGTTTGATCATGCCTTGGGACACTCTTTATTGATTGTCATATGCTCTTATTGTGATACCTTTCCCTTTGTCGATAGAATCTTCTAATATTTTCAACTGCTTGATGAGGCTAAGAGAACATATATTCAAACCCACACCTCCATCCACCAAGACCCTTTTGACTTTACTTTTATGTACTATGGCTTCCAAGTGAAGTGCACGGTTTTGAGATGGTTGAGCGGGGAAATCCTGGTCAGAGAATGTAAGAATATTAGGCGTACTGATATTTCCAACCATAGCTTGGAATTGCTCCGCATCAAGATCTATGGGGACAATGGATGAGGCCAACACTTCTTCAAGGATTTTCCTATGGGCAGATGATATTTTTAGCAACTCCATGATGGAGATTTGCACTGGCATCTTCTTGAGTTGATCTAGGACATTGTAGCCATTAGGAATGGATCTAGATGCAGGGACTCTATTTGGTTGGGATGATCCTGTGATGGTTACTTTTCCGCCTCTTGTGGTGACTCCACAATCTTTGACATAGGCGCCCTTGATAGTAATGACCATGCAGTTTTCATCTAGGGAGGCGACGATTGTTTCATACACATGATTTACATTTGATTGGGTACCTTTCCCTTTATCATTTTTATTCCCTTTGTTGCCATGATTCGGCATTGGATTCGTGTATATCTTAAGATCCTAATTTCCTATAGGTTGTTCCACGTTTATGATTCTTTTGTTGATGAGATCTTGGATGATTTTTTTCAATCTCATGCAACTATTTGTGGTATGGACTTTGATTTTATGGAATTTGCAAAGTTGACTCTCATTATACCAAGGAGGTTTAACATCTGGTTCTTGGTAATTCTCAAATGTAGGAGCTTTGATGATTTTTTTCAATTATCAACTTTTTCATTATGTCCTCAAGTGGTTCCCCCAAAGTGGTGTATTTTCACTTGGGATAACTTTTGCCTTGGGGTGGTCCTCTTTGATCATTGAGATTATTGATTAATGACCGTGACCTTGGCATCAACGACACTATCATTAGTAATGTTTTCGTTTCTTTCCCACGTGCGAGGTTTATCATTGTAATTGGATGGTGGTGGTTTTTTTTGTTCATGGTATGATGTTGATTCCACAGGTTGAGTTATAAGGGCTCTTAGTGCCTTGGGAATCAACTGATCATATGTGGTGATGCCCTAAACCTTGAGATGAAATGCCAGGCGGTCTTCAAGGTTGGCGATGATGGTGCAAACTTGTTGTTCTTCTGGCATGGTCCACTTGCTCTGATTGGCCTTGGATCGCCATCGTTGTAAGAATGAAGCAAATGATTCACCCTTTCCTTGTTTTAGAGTCGAGAGTTCTTCTAGACTAACATCCATTGCAATGTTGCATGCATAATTCTTAATGAATGCGTCCATAATTTCTTGGAATGTTCTAATGCCTGAAGGTAAGCGACACAACCATTCCATGGCATGGCCTGCCAAGCTCCTAGGAAATAGTCGCATTAGATAAGTATCGTCATATGTGACTTCCATGCAATGTACCTAGAATTCCCTGATGTGATCTTCAGGGTTTCTCGTCCCTCGATATTTGTCAAATTTT
This sequence comes from Sequoia sempervirens, assembly GCA_007258455.2. Taxonomy (NCBI): domain Eukaryota; kingdom Viridiplantae; phylum Streptophyta; class Pinopsida; order Cupressales; family Cupressaceae; genus Sequoia; species Sequoia sempervirens. The sequence continues at coordinate 17,646 of VDFB02312454.1, forward strand.
GGGATCTCAAGTCCCTTAGGGAATGGTTTCATTACTAGACTCCTATCAAATGGATAGGGACACAAGTTTCTTGGTGTCTTCGTTGTTCACCCTGATTGAAGATCTAGCACTTGTTGCGAGAGCAACCTGATTTGTGTCATCCCATCATTTTGCAAATCAAGGGGTGGGATGAAAGTTTTTTGGGGTGTTTCAATCATGGGTTGGATGGGTGGGTTGGTCGGTGTGTTGTTCGATGGTATCTGTGTGTTCTGTCAAGCTAGGTAGGTTTCCACCTGTTGCTATATGAACAATGTTTGTTGTTGATCTTGTTGTTGTTGCGATAAGATTTGTGCTTGTTGTTGCACTTGCTGGTGTTCCAACAATGCTTGTTGTTGTGCTTGTTGTTGTTCCAATGCTTGTTGTTGGGCTGCTAATTCGGCTGCTTCTTGCTGCTCTTGATATTGCTTGATTGCTTGCTGATATACTTGTAATTGCAATGCTTGTCTTTGTGCAAGAAGTTGTGCTTGTGCTTGTGCATGTTGTGCTTGATATTGGGCATTTTCCTAAGCTTTTGCTTGCGTTGCTTGTGCTTGGGCTTGTGCTTGTGTTGCTTGTTGTTGTTTTTGTTGCAATAATGCTTGCGCTTGTTGTGCTTGTAATGCGGCTTGTGCTGCTTGGGCAGCTTGAGCAGCTTGTTGCGTGGCTAGTTGTGCAGCTTTTTGTTTTTGCACTTGTTGGAATCCTCTTTGAAAAGCATCTTGCAATGTTGTATTGTTGGCTTGATGTGGTGGAAGTTGGTGGTGGTGGGGGTGGTGGTGGATTTGGAATGGTTTTTGTGAAGGTGGTGTTGGTGTTTTGCGTGATGGATGGTGGTATTGATGTGGTTGGTCCTTGAGAGACCATGCTTTGTGATGTCAAGGGGGTGTTTGATGATGTTGCAATTGCTTGTGCGTTTGTCGTCTATTGTTGTGATATCAACAAAAAAATTTGAGCATTTGTCATAATGTTTTGATTGATATTTGGGATGGTGGTTTCATTGATATTTGGTAGAGGGGAAATCCCTAAACCAAGGAGTGATGTGGATGATGATGGTGGAAATGTGAGGGGTGCAAGTTCATGTGAAAATGTTGTGGTGTCAAAGATGCCCCCTAGTCCGAACATGTCTCCTTCCTCTTGTGAATTTGTGAGGAGAGGAATTTGAGGTGTTGCACAAAAAAATGTTCATGATGGATCACGATGGAAAGTGAGAGGAACATTCTTATGTAATGTGTTTTCAAGTATGTTTTGTTCCACGATGGTATTTGCATCCAAGTTTTGATTATTAACAAGGGGGTGTGCTTGAATAGCTTTGAGAAGTGCATTTCCCTTATTAACGTTAGGTTGGGTTGGAGCAAAAGATGTCATGATTTGCGGAATGTTTTACGTGATGTTTTGGGATGGGGGTGTAGATGAGATGGGAATGGTGGATGAGATTGGAGGAGATGATGTCTCCACTATGGTACTCACATAAAAATATGAAGGTAGTTTGGCCCCCTGTTTTGCTAATTCAAGCATGTATAATGAAGGGTTAAGTCTCATCATGATGTTGATGATTCTATGGTTGTTCAGATTTTGGAGCATTTCAGTTATTTCTTCGTGAGAAATTCCAAAGGTAAGATCCTCTCCGTGATTTTCCTCTTGTGTATTTTGTGATGACGAGATGGTCAAAGGATTGCTTGATTCGGAGGGATTCATTTCACCATTTGTTTGGCTAAGATCACTTGAAGCGGGTGTTTCTTTGTTGGCTTCCATGCTCTTCTTGTATTGAGATCTAGTTTGAACCATAAAACAAGGATCAATTTCAAGAATAGGAGAGATAAGTCTCTTGAATCTTTGGATTGATCTTTACTTTATGTCCAAAGTAGAAAAATTTAGGATATCTTAAGGATCAAGAGGTGATATGGTGATGATGTAAGGAATGGATGATGCGGATGTTATGATCTTTTGGTAAATTTTGAAGGAGATACTAGGCTTTTAGGACTTTTGGATATGTTTCGGATTTTGATTTTGATTTGATTTTGGGTTTGGGATTGTCCTTGATTTTGATTGCTTTTGATTTTGAACGAATAAACCCTAAGATGTTGGATGATTTATCTAAAGGGTAGATTTGTTCAAAAGGATGATAAAGTTGAATATGTGTGGGGAGAAGGATGCATCTACCCACACCTATCCAAACAAGATGATAGTTTCACTAAGCATATGAAGAGGGATTCATCTACACATACCAAGCTAAACAAGATGATTTGGATAACTTTGACTAAGCATATGCAAAAGGATGCATCTACACATACCTAGCCAAAGGTGATTTTGATAAAGTTTTCAAGGATTTAGTCTTAATGATTTTAATGATTTTGATTTTTCCAAAAAGCCTAGTATTTGGGATGATTTCAATATTTTCCAAAAGGTGATGGAGAGATGATGTTTGATGTTTTGGAGGATGGATGAAAATATTTTTATTTTCCTTTGATTCTAAGATGAACCTAAAAAGACACTTTGTTTTCCTAGACCTAGGTATTGAAGAACATGCAAATGCTTCCTATAGACCTTTGTAACCAAGAAGTGATTTCTTTTGAACACACACTTTCGGATCAATGACTTTTGTTTTTGGATTTGGACTTTTTGAGAATCGTGAGTCTTCAATACACATGAAAGTTCATTTTTCTTAGCTTTTCTTAATGGCTTTATTTTACCAAAAAACACTTTCTTTGATTAAATTTTCAAACTGAGATGTCCAATGTCTTAATTTCTTCAAACCCCACAAAGTATGTTGGTGGAAATTTGATGAACTTAAGGCAAGGGTTTACCTATTGTTTACTTAAGGAGACAAATTGAGATGTAATCCAATGTTTAGGAACCTCTAAGGATGTAAATCCCAAGGGCAAGCAATAACATGTGGATTGAGTCAATTGCATTTGTATCCAAAAGGGTTTGAAATTTGGATGATAATGTTAAGTGTTTGTTTTCAAGATGTTTTCAATCAAGCAATGCATTTTGTAACCCAAGAATAAGTACAACCCTATGGATGTGTAAGACAATATTTGTTGGATTCCCACTTGGACAAGTCCAGCTACGCTTATATTTAGCAAATGGTTAGATGCTTGACCCCATTGGCTCCCCTCCACGACACTCACTTATATGGAGCAGCCAAGCATCAACATCCATGAAACTCCCATGGCATGCTTTCCATTTCTACTAAAAGACCATAAAAGTGTGGGGCGGCTTCAGAACGACCGTTCTTGCACCAACAAATAGATTAAGGATTTTGAAAAATTCTAGCACATGGGTTTTAATAAGGACTTTCCGTTTGTGGAGATTGACCCATACAGCAAGAGTCCTCTTTCAGATCCATCTTTTCAGAATCAACCATGTGATATTGGCGTTTCTTCCAATATCCACATTTATATCCCAGCTGGAAATACTCTCGGGTTCAAAGTGTTACCGGTTGAGTCGTTCCCTTGGGTGAGTACTTTTTCCCCAAGGCAGGCCCTCTAGGATAAACAAAAACAAATGAAGAACAATATTCGTAACTCAATCAATCTTTGTTGGCAACAAAGAGAGAGAATATATGCAAAAATGCCCCCCACTCACACTCGCACAAGATGTTGTTCAATTTTAAACCCAAATCGAAGTGTGGAGGTGATTGCTTTGTCTCACCCTAAAGTCATGAAAAAGGCCTTTTGATTCTCAAGATAGCGTATAAAGCGCGAGAGAAGCGCATACGTCCTTTTTCAATGCCTTTAGTTTAAGTAAGCCTCCACGAAAAACAAAGTTGCACTTGTTCTTTTTAAATCCACAAAGCAAAATGTGAGTTCTTTTTAAGCACCAAAAGACAAGTGAGAGATACTTTGTTCAATTTTTTAACCAAATAAACAAACTCTAGTATGTTGTGATCCTAATGTTCATTTTAGCCTTTTGCAAGAAATGGAAAAATTCTTTTTAAACAAAATGAAATTAGTGTCCTAAAGAAGAAGTGATAACAGTTTCTTAGAAGTGTTAACCAAACACTAAAGTGTTTAAAAACACTTTGATCTTTCAAAATGTCATCCTCATGCTTCTCCTCCTTTGTTTTTGATTTCCAACCTACAAGGGAAAAAAACCAGTTAGATTCTGGAAAATATAGAGATTAGAAAGTAGAAAACAGAAGAAAAATCAATCATTAATCAAAAATCACATGATAAAATTAAATTTCCCCTTTTTACTCCCTTCCAGCGTTGCAACTCGTAACTGCTTCACAATTTGATTTCTCAGCAGTGCCCTCATAGCACCGCTTGACAGTCAGCGTCGCTCTGTGTCGGGACAAAGAGCTCAACTGCGTCGCACTTTTCGCCCAACATCGCAGTTTACTTCCAGTGTCGGAGTTTGATATTTTTTTGAAAATTCTTGTGAGTCAATGAGTCCAGCGGCGGAGTTAGAAATTCAAATATTTTGGCAAGACGAGTCCAGTGTCATGGTTTTAATTTCAAGCAGTGCCATATAGCAACGTTGAGGAGTCAGCGGTGCCAAAACAGCGATGCTAAGCTCCCAACGTTGGAATTTTCTGTGTGTGAGTAAAAATGCAGAAATTTTGAGAAAAGATGAGAAAGAATGATATCCAACCATCCTTCTAGTGCCAAATGTGTGAACCCTAATCTTAGTACCTGCAAAACAACATGAATAAACACATTAAGTTAGAGATTACAAGATAAAACAAGGATTCCCCATGGAATCCATTTACAAACTTCAAATTTGAAAAGAAAACAACAAAGAACACAATGAAACAAGAAAATATGGATTCAATTCAAATTAGAAAAGAAAACACATGATCCCATGGGGGAATTGGTGCCAATTTGATGTGAAAATTAGCCCTTTCCCAATTCCTAAGATGCAAGCTTTATATTTTGATGATGATTGATCCACTTTGTTAATGGAAGATGAGAGCTCCAAGCCAAAATCTGCAAAAAACCTAGCGAAGAACTTAATGATAATGGATGAAATTTGAGAGATATTTGAGCATGGTAACTTTGCATGGATTGTGGATGTTTAAATGAGGGTATGAGCTCTTTATTTATAGAATGCCAAGATGGATGAATGTCCAAATTTGAGCAATGTGGGACTAACATTCATCCAATGGCATGATGCCACTTGTCAATCTATGAATGGATGGAGGATGTGCAAGATTTGGGGAATGTGCCAATAAATGCATAATTTTGAATTTCAAATTTGTTGAAATGACATGTAAGAGGGAAGGGAAAATGCAATAAATGCCACTTGGCTCAAGGAAAAGGACATGTAAGATGAATTTATTGCCTTGTTGGATGTACATGTTGACTTGGAATTTTTGAATTCAAATTGAGAGAATATTCCAATAGATGCCTTGTGAGGAAAATAGAGATTTAATAAATGAATTAAATCTATTTTCATGTGCAACTTGCATTATCTAGAGGATGGGACATGAGATGAGATTAAATTAATCAAGGGTTAATTAATTTAATGAGAGAGGTTAGATGATGTGACCTATTTGACTCAAATTTATGGATTTATTTAAATCAAATAAGAGAGGAATATGATAAAAGGTTAATTAAATAAGGATTTTGATTTATTTAATTAAAAGAGATGGTGTTAGATTAAATCAAATAAGGTTTTAATTTATTTAATTTAATGGATAGACTTTAGAGATTTAATCAAATAAATTGATTATTTAATTAAATAGGGATAATTAGATCGGATGGATTGATTTAATTAACAAAAGAGATTGACTTAATTAGATGAAATGATTTATTCAATTAAGAGAGGAATATTGATGGATTTAATCAGATAAGGAGATTTGATTAAATGGTTAGACCGAGGAGTGATTCAGGAAGAAATAATGTTAGTAAGTCAGGATCAGGTGCACAATGTCAATCGGTATATTTTAGGTGTCTACAGTATCAACCCTCCACGATACAATGGTAATACGATATACTACCATCCTCTTACCGTGCTACTATGAGTTACTTTGTTGGAGGCCACAATAAGGAGGTAAAAGACAATGCATTTATGGTATACTCAAGTATGGCAATGTTATTGCGGTAAAAGGCTAATTTGACTTTGTGGATGGTAGAAACATTAATTTTGTGAGAATACTAAGAGAGACCCTTGATTTTACATGACAAAATCAATAGAATTTTAAGCAAAAAAATTGGTTCCAACACATCCAATCATCTCATTCCTTCATAAACCTATTCTTATCACATAATTTGGGTAATCCCAAATTCACAGTATCATCAAACCCTACATTTTCTAAGTGTAAGTGTTCATCATATTTTTCATGCTTTCTCATGATTGTGTCAATGGTAGAGATGGAGTTGGTGTCGGATCCCTCATGTAGTTGCATATCATGTCTCTCAGTACCCAATCTATTTTTCACTCTCCCATGCTCAAGAATAGCTTCATAGTTATTTTTGTGAACATGCCAAAAATAATCAAGGCATATCTTCAGGTTTGTAAATCTCTTGTGCAACATCATTGCCACAGTGTCAAACTGAAGGTCCTTCATCTTTTCTACTAGGTGTTGATGTTCTTCTTGTAACTGCTCATATTCACTCTGCAACTTTGTATCAGTTCTAGAGGTGGTCCTCATTCTGGCATCTTTCATGGCAGTAATTTCCAAATCTGATTTTTCCCTTTTCATTTTGTAATAATTTCTTTCTTTCATCAACTATATTGTTTTTGCCTTGTTGAACTTGGCAATGCTTATGCCCATGTCTGCTAAAGCCATAGGGTTAGTTTCCCCAACTTTAAGGGTCACCATGTGTCCAAAGTATTTTTTGATATCGATGATCTTTGGCCTTTTGTGAGGTGGGTATAGTGCCCATATCAACATTGAATTTTCATCAAGATTGAATCTTGACCCTATGTAAATTTCCTTCACACCCTTTATGTTTAACTTGTATTATCCTTCCTTGTTATGAAAAAAATATCAAAAAGAGGTACTGAGGTCCCAACCAGGAAATACTACTACACCAGCTTCAAGTAACAACTATCTACCCCTTTTAGGGGTCATGTTCTGCACTTCACTGTCTATATCATCTTTCAACCTTTTCATCAATCGTTGTTCATTTTCAGGGGTAATATTTGGTATGGATTCCCTCAACCTTTTTCCTTTGTAATTATATTAAAAATATTTAAATTCTCTTAACTTGACAAACTCATTATCAGAAATAATGGATTCATAGGCTATAAGCCTATCATCTTCGTCTACACGCAATTCCTTGGCTACTTGTAAGTCCCTGTCAAGGAGTTCTTCATATTCATCATTCATCATCCGAGAGACTGTTCTTTGTTGTGATTGTGCTTCATTTTCTCCCACAGATTCTTCTTCAGATGAATCATCCATTTCTTGCAACCTTTTCTTTTTTTGCTCTAACTCCATGAAATTTTCTATAACCTCCTCTACTTCTTTGTCTTCTTTGTTCTTAAACACATCTTCCACCAGTATAGGAACATGGGTGTATCCACTAATGTTTTTATTTTTCTTACAAGAGTGTATCTACCCTTCAGGGTCATAATTCATTCTTTGTGCATACTTCTTTAATTTGAATTTATCCAACAATGAAAGATAATAAGATCATTGGTAGTGGGATGTTAGGTTTTTAGGTACATCAATTATAAATTAAGGTCATATACTGTGGTAATTAACTAATTATACGTCATTTTTGAATTTCATTTTTGTTTATAAAGTTGGTCAAGAGTGAGATTAACTACATTTGTACGTCACAAAAAATCTTGATTGGATGACGGTATGGTTTGTACGATGTCAACAATCTAGCTACGCATTAACATGGGAAGGTGTGGCTTCATTCGTTAAAGAAGCTCATCGTAATGGAGATTCCAATGTTACACCAAGGGAAATTGATTTATCATATGGTTTAAGAGATAAACAAGTACATATAAATATATTAATCACCTATATTATTTAATTATTTTCAATTATATTGATGTATATATATGTTGAGTTTTTTTTCTTTGCATACATTCGGCCAAGAATAAATATGTTTATCAACTAATGATGAAATAATTTTTACATGTTTTACATATTACAGGTGAAACACCACAAGGCTATGTGGTGCAATGGTCATAAATTTTGAATCAAAAATTTGGATGACATGAAGAAAACTTGTGATTCTGGGATAACTGCAGTCTTTCAGGTGACTAATGTTTCATCTAGAAGTAGCATACATCCAAAAGTCTAGGAAAATTGATACTATGGGATTTTGGATGAAATACTTGAGTGTGACTTTAAGTCCTTCAAATTAGTTATGTTCGTTGTCCAATGGTACAGGCTACAATTGAATGAAAATGATCCCGAGAGAATTGTTATTGAACATGATAATGGATTTACCATGGTTAATAAAAGGTCGATCGAGCAAGCTAGAAATGAGCACTATGTTCGTCCAAGCCAATGTGAGTAGGTATTTTACTCAGAGGTTCCAAGTAAACCAGGTTGGTCATTTGTTGTTAGACATGATCCAAGAGGAAGGTTGGGAAAGAATAATGTGTTGGAAGAAGAAGATATCGAAGAACTAGAAGATGATGTAGATGATGATTAGGATCAACAGTTAGTTGATGATGTGCCTAACGAAGATTTCGAAGAAGAGGAACTAGATCATGATGATGTAGGAGTTAATGTTCATGAAGATGATATTTGTGTGGATGATGACATTATCGAAACTAATATCAATGGTGATGATGATGATATGACCAATCCTTACAATGTCAAATCTGGATTGGATGATACAGACAAAGAGTTGGATGAAGAAGAAGATCAATGACATTGAAATGTATGAGTTATGTGATTATCTTATCTATTTGATATTGATTTCTTGATAGAATTATATTTGACTTATATGGTTACATAATTAATTCATGATGTACTTTTTAATGTTGTTAATTCATGATGTTACAACTATTGTAACTCTCCTAGAAATTTCCATATGATCAAATCCTTATTACTCTACGACTATTTTTTATTAGATATTATTTGATCATATCTTTGGCTATTTCATTCCCAAAAAATTAGTGTTTCCTCATGTTGACCCCACATAGTGACATGTGAATGGGGCCAATGTTGAATTTTGTTCAATTTGTTCTTGTATGGAGTGAAACTTGACATGGTTAGCCTAGATGTATGCATTGATGATATGGGAGGGTTTCGAGACTTAAACATGAGGTCATGCTATATAAAGGCATCTCGTCCTTCCTAATAATACAAGTTTCCTTATTCTTCATCTCTTTCATATATTTTTCTTAGCATTTCTTTG